>RJWM01000550.1:130776-208470 GCA_004363535.1 Dasyprocta punctata | reverse complement strand
AGTGCTGGGATTAAAGGCGTGCGCCACCACGCCCGGCCATATTTTGATTTTTAAACTAATGCCATTAAAGTACAAGTTCTGAAAAACTTTTCAGGAGACAGTCAAATATAATTTGGGTTAGACTAACAGCTAATAGTCTATTTTGGGTTACTGTACCTTTAAAATCACTTAAAAGTTGAAAATCTCTTACGAGATTTATTATCTTTTTTTAAAAAAGTCTCCATATTAATATTTATGAAAACATTTTAAAAACCATCTATGTGGGTAAATAAAAAAAATAATAATACCCTTCCATACTAAAATTAACAATGCAACTTTTGGCTCCCTTTTCTTACATGAAATAAAAATAGAAAAACCCTAATTGTAGATAATAAAGAAAATTAGTGGTTTTAATGGGTTCTATAGGGAAAAAACTAATAATAAATAGAATGTTTGTTGAGAAGGCCCCTAGCCCTTTTATCAACCCTTACTTTCTGCATGAGCAATATGACTGGTTTTCAGGCATATCTGCATTCAGTATGACATCAGAATGAAGCTACTGATAGCTCAATAGACTACTGTTACAAAACATTAAAACTGAAGTTTTAAAACAACTGTGACATGAACTGTTTCTAACTTCATATGTCAATAAAAATGTTCAGATCTTTAAGAATTTTGAGAAAAACAAAATATTCCATAGACACTGGCGAAGTTTCCTTGCAGAAATTTAGAATTATATCCTCTCAGTCTCATGAAAATAATTTTGAGACTATAGGAATCCTGCTGAGATAATTTTATCACACAGCATAATATGCCATTAATTACAATAGTACTGTTTGTTCAAAATAATGGTACATAATAAATAGAACCACAAAATAGTAGTCAATAGTCATTGAGTCATATCCTACAGAACACGACCTATATAAAGTTATATAAAGCAATGAAAATGTTGCTGCTCAAATACAATGCATTTAGAAATATGTTACAAACATGACACTTAGGATAGCAATTGCAGAATAACAAGACATACTACCTGAGATAATTTTTCACTTTTTAAATAAATATTTCGTGCATTCATTTAACAAATGTTTATTCAAGGCCCACAACCTGCCAGGTATTATTCTGTGTGCTCGAGATTCAGCAATACATAAAACAGCCAACAACCTCAGAATTCTACTAGCAACAGTATTTCTCATTGCCCTGATAAATGTATAACAGCACACACATGACAACTCAGTGTTCTGTCTTGAGTCATAATGTAGTATTTGATGATAAAACTATAAAAGTATATCATATTTGACTTTAATATGATATAAGCAGTCTTGCTACATGAAAACCAAAGCAGGAAATACAAACCACAATCACTAACTAATTCAACAACTTCCTTTTCTAGAAAGCCAAATTTAGCAGTTAAATACCATCATAAACACAAAATGTAATATATGATAATAAATACAACTAGACTATGTGTACATCCTCAACGACATAAACAGAGACTGCAATTGATATCTTTAAACTTACACAAAATCTAGAATTCTTCTTAAAAAGGCAAATTAGATGTTGTAAAAAGAGGAAATACTTTCTAGTTACTCAAAAGAACGTAAATTCTTTGCCTTCTTGATGAAACAAAGAAATTTAACTCCTTGCAACTATTTCCAAGTAAAAGGTGAGTGTTTTATTAGAAATCATAAAATAAAATAATTGTACTGTATATAAAGCCATCTACTGAAGGGACACCAATTGCAGTTGGGTTTATTTTTGCTTACTCAGCCCTCCAAAAGGCTATCAGCACAAAACAAACCCTCCTTTATGTACAGACCTTCATAAGGTTCTATCTCCTTGACTCCATTTTCTAGGGAAAACAAAAATAAAAACAAAACAAAAAAGGGGACCAAAGCACAGGGGTTAAAACAACAGAAATTTCCAAAGGCAAAGAATGTACTCTATATTAAAGAAAAGCTAAGTGGCTATTTAAACATATATATCTATTTGTATATATACTTCACTTGTTAAATGATGCTAAAAATTATTATATTCCGTGCTGCATGCTTACAGAGGTCCTTTATCTGAGAACTTATAAATGTTGGAGAAGTTTGCTCATGTGTATGTTAACAAATACTGTTTCTTATGAAAAAACTGAAATTACTAAAAACATTAGTACAACATGCATCTTTCTTTGCATACTTATGATTACCTTTTTCTTGCACTCCAGTTTTGAGAGGGATCACCATTGTTGTGCATCAGCTAACCAGTCCTTTGCAGTGTGTGAAAATTAATTTAGCTAGTTACTAATAAACTTTATGTAATTACCAGCAATTACATAAACTAATTACAGCAAAGCTATATCATCCAACTGCTTACTTCAGACTATTAAGTTTACTTTTAAAATGCATTTATTTAAATTTGAAAAATGTGCAAGAAGAATAAAGATAGTTTACTTATAAATATCACTACCGTTACTTGCAAAATATACAGTAATATTCAGAAATTTAAGTACTGTGAAATGCATCCAAAGCATAAAACAACAAAATAAGATAACTAACACAAAGGTAATAAGAAAACTGTGATTCATGTTAGCTTCCATGTGTATATCCTGTATGACAGAATAGAAATAAAACTTACTTCTCTCCAATGTTCCTTTGGATGGAAGCTGCGGAAGCTGTCGGCCTCTGCGTCCTGCCGAGGGAGTACTTGATGGGCTTGTCTGCACAGACCCGGTACGAGGGTGCGATCTACAAGACAGATCATCAAAATTCATTTTAGTACAGTGAGTAAAATACTTTTAATATATTTGGTTCATATGATGGCTGTGTAAGTGCAATTTTAAGAGGTTTAGCTGCTGATTAAAAGGTTAGGAAAACAGGACAAAATATGGATATTTGAATGATTAAATAGAAAAAGATGTTTATATTTTTGTGTAATATGCATACATACACACATACATGCACACAAAACCCTACAATAAATACATGAAATTATGAATGCAAATTAGTATGCTATCTATATGAAAGAGGAGAATTCTGCATTTTAAAAAGAAAGCTACGAGTTTACATTTCTTTCTACTAGACTTCAAACTCTTTAACACTAACCTTTCCTCCTTGATCCAGAGAGTTTTTACTCAGGTTTATATTAAATATCCCTAAACCTTGACTATTTCAAAATTCTACTAACGAAAACACTAGTTATAGATGACTATTAGTGTGGACAGAAAGAAACTAAAAAGTTAGCTTTGTTTATTGTCATTATGATGATTAGGAAAGTGATGTCTAATGGACACAAGTAATTTCTCATTGTGTAGGAGAAGAACGATACAGTAGTTATGAGGAAATTTACCCAGGACTCCTGATTAATGAGAAATCACAAAACAAATGCAGTCAGGACAGTTAATAAACAAATTACAATGATCACCACACACTATTATATCCACTGAATATAAATAGTGTGTCCACATTGAAAAGGTTAGTATTGACTATTACTAGTGATCAGCCAAAGATGACAGAAGAGACCACTTAGTTGTTGGGAAAATAAAATGGTGTGCTGGTGGGGCAAAGGGGAAGTGAGTCCGATTGATTTATCTTTCACCTCGATAAGGCAGGTGAGGGAGGGGCAGATCTTCCCGTCATTAATGAAGGCATCGACCTCATGAGGTTTGAGTCGGGACGCTCAGTGGATCTGGAGCGGGTGGTGGTCCGCTCAAGGTGAGGCCGCTGTTCTGTTGATCTGGATCTGTGATATGGCTGTCTATCTGCTGCTTCACAATCCCTGAAATGTCAGTCACAAAGCAGCTCAGTTGACCTTTAGTGTCCTCTGCTATTTGGTTATGATGCATCAAACTGACTTTGAAAGGTATTTTTTAAAGATTCTTGAGTATGTAGAAAAAAAAGTTCCCCAACATATTCTGTGCAAGTTCTCGCTAAATTTCTTAAGAATTTGTAAGGAACCAAACTATGTCTTTCACACAGATTCCCAGTGAAGGAAGCAGGAATTGCTCAGTTATAATCAGTGAATACCAAACTGCCTGCTTTCAAAAATGAATTCCCTAAACAAAACATGTGCACTATGTATTCTATTTTAAAAGAATTAAATGACTTTTTCGAATATGTTCAAAAGACTGAAGTAAAACCATATAAACATTCATTCTTAAGTCTCTGAAGTTATTAATCAGTATTAATCACAATTCACAAAGATATAAACAGGCTTTTAACACAATCATGATACACTGGTACAACTAAACATTCAAAGAGACACGTCAAAATGAGCTTATAGGAAAACTGGGCAAAGGTAAAGCGTATAGCAATATTTAAACCTAGCTCTCAAAGAGAAACCATTCTGCAGAAAACTGGTTAATTGGCCTATCTCAGTGCATTATCAACATCAGCCAATGCAGGATCAGCATTAACTGATTGAAATAATAATTCTGAAACAATATGATCTCTTCAAGAATAAACAAATCTAATACTAAAATTTAATCCTTGTTGAAGGAACAATGCTGAAATTCAAGTAACCTATCATTATTGATTGTTGTAACCCTGGAACATGCTTTTACACCTAATGTGATCATAAAACGTTTTCTAATACTAATTCCACAATTTGTAAAACAACTCTAAAAGCATAACTTTGGCTCCACAACTCAAATAATAATTATGCTCAATAATTATAGTTCATATCAAGTTATGACCTTCCCACCCAGTTGTAACAACAAAAGGAAATGCTGAATTATAGTGAGCAAAGCAAACATTAATCTCATTAAGAACTTTCACTTTACAGATGAATTCTTTCAATCTTAGTTTTGAAAATGAAAAATTACTATCAATTAAATAAAAATAAAAATAAAAAAGGACACAATTTCCCAAAACACATGAATTATAAGGCACAAAATCCTAGACCAAGAGACATTAGGTTAGGTGACTTTACAAAGTGAGTACTAGATTTATTCTATGTTATATCTTATGATTATTTTATATTTTAAAAGTATAGGATAAATACATAGGTGAAACAATTTGTAAATAACTTAAGTCTGCTACTAGAATGAGACTGATATTCTAAAGTAACTTAAATATTTTAATGTAAGTGTATCCAGAACCTGTCAAAATAACTGAGATTAAATGTACAGTCATATAAAAAATTTAATTACAGATCAAAGGGAGAAATGAAAAAGTCAACTTCAGTATAAAAATCACAATTCTATGTTTTCCAGTTATTTTAGAGAGAACACCTTTCTTTTCTTTCTTTTTTTTTTTTTTTTTTTTGGAACCAGGAATTAAACTCAGGACCTCAGCCTTGACAGGCAGGTACCATGGTGCTGAGCTATACCCCTGGCCTGAGAATACTTTTCTTTAGAAATAAATATGCTTCCCAGCACTCGGGAGGCTGAAGTAGGCAGAGGGTTGTGAGTTCGAGGCCGGCTTGGGCTACAACACGAGGACAAGGCTGACCCGAGCTACATAATGCGACCCTGCCTCAAAAAACTAGGGCTGGGAGTCTGGCTTAGTGGCTTAAGTGCCTGTCTGGCAGGCACGAGGTTGTAAGTTTAATCTTGATGCCACAAAAAAAAAAAAAAAAGAAATATGCTAAAAATTTGTAATATGTTTTTAGTGTAATGTTTCTGCCTATGTTCACAATAATCAAAGGTAAATCTACCTATTAGTGTACTTCTTAAATTTCTGAAAACATATTTTTTAAATACCAATAAATGACACTGATCTTAATATGAAAATTTTCTGTAAGCCTTGAGATTACTGATGAGAAAATTTAAAGCAGTGCTGCATAGATTACCCAGATCCCCAGGAGGTTCTTCAGTGACTGAGATATAAGAATTGAGAACTTCCACTTACATTTTGAGTGTATATTAACTTTAAGGTTAAAATAACTTTGAATAGCAGAATAGAGAAGTGGGAAATAACAGAAAACTACTTGCAAGATTTATATATGTTAGTGCTTTCCTAGAATCAATTTGTAGTCTGAATCCCAATGTAAGCAGTTTCCTTTGTACTCCTACTTATTTTGCTTTATGCATACAAAAAGGTGCATTCTAAAAAAGGGTGGCCATAAGCTTTATCAGATTGTTAAACAGTAAGTCACACACAAGGGCAGGAAAACTTTATATAACTTTAAATCTTTCAGGTAAATAATTCAATTTTAAGCTGGGCGTGGTGGTGCACACCTTTAATCCCAGCATTCAGGAGGCTGAGGTAAGAGGAGCATTGTGAGTTCGAGACCGACTTAGGCTACAACAGCGAGTGCAAGGCTGGCCCGAGCTACAGAGTGCGACCCTGCCTCAAAAAGCTAGGGCTGGGAGTTTGGCTCAATGGCTTAAGTGCCTGTCTGGCAGGCATGAGGTTGTTAAGTTTGATCCCTGGTGCCACAAAAAAAGAAAAAAAAAGAAAGAAATTCAATCTTATTTTTAAAAGTGATTCAATATCACACATCAGAGAGACAATGAGGTATTTACACATATGTGTCCAATGTATTTCACTTAAGAATACGGTCTCAAGGTCCATCCATGTAGCTATAAATGTCTCAAGTTTATCCTTCTTTGTGACCGAGTGGTACTCCACTGTATAAAAAAGCCACATCTTTTTTATCCATTCATCAGTTGATGGGCATTTGGGAAAGTGTAAATAAGAATCAAAATGTATAAAAGATGTTGTGAAATATGAAGTAATTGTTCAAAAAGAAAGGGGTACTGGGCAGGGAAGATGGAAGGGAAAAGAAAAAAATGAGAAAATAAAAGGATAAAATGGAAACAAAGCTTTATAAATAAGGAAAGGGAGAGTGGTTGAAGAGAGGGGAGGAGAATGGGGAAACAGAGGAACTAACATATATCATGTACAAGCACAAATTCCCTGTGATGAATGTGATTATTACATATATCTAAACTGTACCAATAAACAATTAAAAAAACAGTCATCACAAAAAAGTGATTTAATAATCTGTGTCCCATTTTTTAATACGTTGTTTGTATTTAAACATTTATATTTAAAATATTTCAGATCTTTAATGCAACATTTACCAGGCTTGATACACTATTACTCTGTATCAGTGGCCACTATTCCAAACGGGAAGGGTCTGGAGAGACTACTGCTTGCTAGGCTCTCTACTACTTTGCATTGACTGGTACTATCCTAACCATAGCCACTATCTTATTAAATAGCCTTAAAAACATACACAGATGTACACAGTCTTTGAGATGAGGACTAACGGACAATAGGCCCCAATAATAAAACAATGTAAAAGGGCTTTGAATTTAAATGTCAGTATTACTCATAACAAAACAATAGAACAGAAAGACTAATAATACACTTTAGTATTTCCTTTTAGCTACTTCTAAGGAAAAATAATTTTATGATCATCTAGAAAAGCTGTCAACTTTCAATTACTTTTCCTGTATGGTTGCTATTAAAAGCTTTAAAAATTTTTCAAGCATCTGATGCAACTTCCTATTTATTTTATCACTTTTGCAACTTACTTTAGAGTCCCCACTTTCCATCAAAGTGCAGAGATTAATACAAGATTAATGCAACTTCCTATTTATTTTATCACTTTTGCAACTTACTTTAGAGTCCCCACTTTCCATCAAAGTGCAGAGATTAATGCAAGAGTCCAGGGAAGAATAGATTTGATGGCACTCTTTTCTATAACCTATTTTACCCATGCATCCACCATTCACCATCCATCATCCAAGCATCCCAATTATACAACTTCAGATCAAAGTAGGCTCGGTACAGAGCATCTATGGATATGACAGAAGAGTATCAGAAATAGTAAAAAAAAAAAAAAAAAATTAAAAGAACTACCATAATGGAATGTTTCAAAGTAATATTCATAAATCAAAAATTATGCTAGATTAAAATTCAGGACCTGATATATATTTAAAAAGACAAAGATATTTCATGCTTCTATGGTAAAGATGTCCTAAGTAAATTTAATAGGTTTACTTAAAAAAAATATTGTTAAGTTGGGTGTGGTGGCACATACCTATAATCGAGCACTGTGGAAAGATGGGGCAAGAGGATCTTCAATGCGAGCCCAGTTTAGTCGATTTAGTGATTTAGTAAGACTTTGGGCCACATTAAAAACTCAGTAATGGACCAGCAAGGCAGCTCAGTGCACAAGACCCAGGTGCAATCCCCAGCACCAGCAGCAGGAGTAGGGGTGTCGGCCTTGAAGAAATAAAGCTACAAGCCCAGTCTCCTGTTTGTGGCAGGAAGTGGCTTCCCTACATGTAATATGGTAAACTGCTTAACAGCAGAAGCATTACATTTTCTTAAATTAGTATTTTCAATGTCTAGAGATTTTCCAGTAGTTGACTGTATAACTAAAGAAATAAATACATTGTAAAATATACTAAAACGTAGCAGGGAGACATGGAGTAATTAATATATTCTTATTATATATCTTATAATTTATCTATATGACTCAAAGTTATAATTTTCGTGGTCTTCACAATATGCAAAATGCAACTTTAATTTTTTTAAAAAAGTATTATTATTAGCATTATTTCTAATAGTAAGAGAATTTCAAGACATAGTTGAGGGTGCACTCAGTGGCAGGTCACTGACTGGCTTGCAGAAGCCCCTTGGACCAGTCCCCAGCAACCCAGGGGCTGGGGAGAGAACTTCAAGACACAAAATACCATGGAAAGCATGGTAAATAAGTAAATCAGTTTCATTCATATACAGGAATATTTTATTATTTTGGAGGAAGATAGGTGAATTTATCCTTGGGCATGATAGCGTTTCTCTAAAAATTATTTCTACTGAGATAAAAACAAAAATTGTTTTAGTTAAAAATAAATTAGCCTATTCTAAAATAACAATATATATTTATCTAAGTTAAAAAAAACAAAAATATGAAACTAATGATACAGACATTGCTAAGAGAAATGTAGAAAAAAGCATTACTACCACAAACGAGGACATTTTATTAAGAAAAAAAGTGTCTTCACACTTACATAGGTATTTTTTAGAAAGTCATGAAATGGAATTGCAAGATTTTCTTCAAGAAAAATAATGATAGGGTCAGGGACATAGCTCAGTGGCATAGCACCTGCCTGGCAAGCACGAGATAGATCCTAAGTTTGATTTTCGGTACCACACACAAAAAAAGTAATGATAAATACAATAGTGAACAATCAAGATACCTTGTATTATTAAATATGCACAATAACAATATATAAGGCATAAATATCATGAGGACATTTTGTGTACTGAATTATTTATGATTTTCATGGTTACTTCATCTTTATTTCAAAAATAACAGAAAAAAAGTTAGAATTATTTAGTCAGCACAAGTAACATATGGTAAATGAATAGATCTTTAAAATACAAATTTTAAAATCATGAGAGGTAATGCACCTGCCACCTTCTTACTATACAATTCATAATTTATAACTGAGTTTCTATTTTAAGTGACTATTAAAGTATTAACGTTTTTTTTTCATAAAAATAATTTATTTTACCAAGGAACTGGTCCTACATTAATCTTTTCCAGATCTTCAAAGATTACATAAAAAAACAAACATTTAAATACATATAAGTATGTAAGTGCACAGAAATATGAATTATTATTATATAAAACTATGCAATGAAGAATAGTCCTCACATTCAAATAATACAAGTGTTATTTTCAATGATTTAGCTGATGAACTTTGAATAGCTTCACCAATTTTTCTTTTGAGCCTTTACATGGATAGTGGAGTGGGTATAATGCAAATCCTTCATATATACCACTGCCTGGGGTATTTTGCAGCCACTAATAATGCCACTCCACATCAGTACTCAGAAGACTCCAGAATACCCTCAGACACACACACACACACACACACACACACACACACACACACACGCCAAAAGATGTGCTCATTTTCAAGTCTAAATTTCACTGCTTCAGTCACTATAGAGGACATGATATCTAACAAGCAATACAAAATTATTGGAAACATCAAAAAAATTAAGGCCTCTGTTAAGTGGCAAAGCAATTGATTAGAGATGTTACACATGTTGGAGCTATAAAATAAAAAATTTAAACCAAGTATGTTTAATATGCCAGAGATTGTAGTAGAAAAGATGGGATGATATCCATGAACAAAGAGACATTTCAGCACATTTAATGATAAAATGTCAACTAGAAATGCTAGAAATAACAAACAATATGGCAAAATGTTAGAAACTTAGCCCAGAGTTGGTTGATGAAGACATTAAATACTCAGTTCAGATGTTTAAACAGGACTTAGTTTTCAATATGAATAACATTACTGAATAAATATAATTTTCAAATTTCAAGAAAATTAATTCAGCAGTACTACATAGAATGAATTAGTCAAGAAAATGACTGACTTACAGTAATTCAGGAGGAAACAGAGAAGGCATACATGACAAAATACTGAAATATACATGACAAAATACTATGCAATTTTCATACTATGCTCTATACAGAATATGACCAATACACAGAAATAAACAAAAGGAATGTTAGAGACAGAAGGAAACTCAGAATTCATATAATCCAAACTTTCTCATTTTAAGACTGAGCAAACTAAAGTTTATAGAAACTCACACAAATTCACCTAATTTGATATTTTCTGAGCTGGAAACTGAACTTGGCTTTCTTGATTATAAAGCTCATTAACTTCACTGAACTACAAATCTTGGTAGTAGGAATGACTTTTTCTTCTCAGTAATGTTTGACAAATTATCATAGTAGAGATGCATAAACTAAAAAAGACCCAAGAATCAAAAGCAACTTTTAAAATTCTAGCCTCAGAAATGAAATAAATTATTAACAAATATAGAAGTATTCTTGGAGGGAAAATAATGGATTCACGTTGGGAATTAAATTTATAAAGTGTTGGAAGAATATTTGTATGCAAATACCAATCAGATGAAGAAATCAATCCTTCAAGAAAGAGGTGCAATTTGATGTCACTGTTTAGCAGTGATATTTTAACTCACTCATTCTTTCAATACATATGGTGTTGCGTTTGTATCATATGCCTAGTACTACACTAAGGACTAGACGTTTTGGTCAAAGTGACAGGCATGACAGACTGTAAGAAAATGTATGTCCCAAAGGTGAGGACTTGTAAAATAGAAGAGGTTAAAGAGACAAAAGACTAGTGAAAGGCTAGAATAAAAACTAAGAGAACACTGCATTAAAGAACTGAAAAAGGAAATTAGTGACACATAGCAAAAAAAGAAAAAAAGGAACAAGAGGGAAAATAAGCATAAGAGATTTGACAAATAAATAACCATGGAGAAAATTATTCCAGTGGAAAGTTAGAAGCCAAGGATAAACTGTAGTGTTTAGATTTAGAAAAGCATATGTAAAAATACAAACTCAAGAAAACCGATGAAAAAGAAAATATGAGTATAAATATGAACTAGATCATTCTTATAACTTAAAGAGGTGGCAGAATAGAAAGAATTTACTAAGAAGACTTCAACAGTAATTTACAGAGAAAAATCAATAAAGGAGTAGAGACTGAAATACAACAGAAATGAGAAATTAATGCAGGAAATTCTCAGAGAAGAGAGAGTAGAGAAAAAAACAAAAACAAACTAGTTTTGGAGAAGAAAAGAGTTGTAAGAAGAAGACTGATAACAATGCAGCAAAATTAAGATTAGAAAAGCTGGGAAAGTGTAGGTTTTTGGCTTTGATTACATTCCTTAAGGGCTCTCAATCCTACTTTATAGGAAGGCATCTGCCAGAAAGCAAACTCCATCCTACACAGGAACCATGACTGCACCAGCTTCTGTCAGAATTCTTTCTCTATGCAGGGCCCTTGGTTGTGGCCCCAAACACCTCGAGATGTGACTACTGTGGGCTGTCTTCAAACCCCACTGCAGCTCCATGCACAATTCTAGGCCTAGTCAGACCCTTCCTAGGACCCACGTCCAGTTCTGGCACCAAGACAACTTCAGACAAACGTAGGATACCTTGGGGTGAATTGTTTAGATTCAAACATCTCTACAGAATTTTCTGGTCTATCAAGTAAAAGGCAAGCCCCACTGATCTGTACTAACCACTCCCTAAATTCTCGGTCTCCTGTATTCTGCTCTGCACTGTTACTTCCCTCTAATTTTATGCCAAAGTTTCAAGAATCCTTGTTCCATTGCAACACATGTCCCTGCCACATCACTCCTGCAGAATTCCTCTGCACAGTCCCACCCGAGAAACACACAGTGCAGTCTTTGTCCCTAGTGCACCCGGATCTGCACAAGCCACTCATTCTTTCACGTTTCTTGGGTCAAGAACGCAGGAGGGGATAATGACTCCCGAGAGACACATCCCACCCTTACTGTCCTGCATAGCACGCACAGTCCTCACTCCTCTCAGACGGCACTTGACGTGAGATCCGTTATCTCTTCAGATTGCGAACAGACTCTGTCCAACTTCCAATTGCTCTCCCTGAGTCACTGATGATTTGGAAAACTGCCTGTCTACAAGCTTTTTTATCCTAATTCCTAAGGTGATGACAGAAGACTTTATATATACATATGCACAAAACTGTCCAACGATCATCCCCTAAACCTTCTATTGTCATAGATTTAATGATCTTCACTTTTTTTCTCCATCAGCCCCCTACCCTGGGGGAAATATTATGAATTCTAGAATCTAATCAAATGACACAGACTTAGAAACCCTAATTCCTAATATTTCAAACTTTGATTTCAATCTTTAATTTCTGTCAGATGTCTCAATCTATGCTTTTCCCTTCTTCCTTCTTTACCCAACAAGGACTTTCTGACTAATCATCTCAACCACCGGCAGGCAGAGCTCAGATTCTCTTCTAACCCAAGACTGCATAAGCAAAACTCCATCAGAAACTTAACACTAGTTTGCGGCCATCATGTTTTTCTCTTCATTAATTCCTCTTAGTTCCATGTCCTTTCTCTGTCTTCTTCCTGGGTCAGTGATAAATAACCACTTCTGTCTGTTCACTGAGCCCATGCGGCTTTAGCCTAAGCTACCCTTATGTCCTCTGAGGCCACTCTTCCTGCACCCCCTTTTTCTGTTCTCATCTTACCTTCGCTGAGCTCTTCTGTTTTAGTTACAAAGCACAGGCACACAGAGCTCCCTAGGCCAAAAGCCAGAAACTCCTTTGATATCATAGCCCCTACCTACCATTTCTTCTCCACACTTTTGGGTGAACTTTTTCTTTTTTTTACTTCCTTTTCTTTCAATCCTGGGATTGAACGCAGGTCCCCATGTGTGCTAGGCAAGCATTCTGCCAGGGAGTTCCTTTCCTTGTCTCGTTTCCCAGCCACACTCAGGTTTGTTATAATCCGACTTCCCCACCCTATGCCTTACTGTCCTTCTGAAAGTACCCTAGCTGAAGTCAGCACTGAATCCTCACTTAAAAACTCCACCAGACAGTTTTGTTTCTTATTATTACTGCTGACCTTATTTATTTCTTCTTAACACTCTATTCCTTTAACTCTAGTCTCACTTTTCTCACTCTTCCTGACGTGCTTCCGTAGCTCTCTTTCCTCAGTTTGCCAATTAACTGTAAAATCTTCCAGGACAGAGGCAAGAAAATTCCTGGCCTTTATTTCATGGGTTTCTTCCCAAGTTGGTTTCACTTACACCTAAATTGTTCTATGTGGCTTAGACCTCTTCTTTAGACTGGAAAATTATTTACTGTACCCTGCTAAATGTTTCCCTTTATCCCTCTCTGCAGTTCCAAAATGGAACTTGTCTCGCCCATAGACCAACTCCTCCATTAAACCCCCAAAACTTGTTAAGGACCATATGTACCCAGTTGCCAATCTGTAAGATTGAACATTTTTCTTGACTCTCCTCTCCTTCAACATCCAAATCCCATTACTCACCCAGTGTTATTTTCATTTACTAAATCTCTCATCTGTTCTTTATCCTGTCATCTATTACCTTAGCACATGCTTTTCTTTTCATGCTTTTTCTCTTCAAATCAAACATCCAGATATTTTCTATAGTGGTTACTCAGTGAATAAAGTTACTACAGTCATCCTATAATTAAAACCCTTGAAAGTACTCTTGGTACCTAGCATTTTAGATCTACGTTCCCTAACAAAACATTCATACTTTCTCCTAATCAGGACTCCATCATTCCAGATTCTTTCCTTGCTACTCCAGGAATTTTCTTTCCTCTGTCCTGGAAGATGACATTTACTGCCACTGCTGTTGGCACCTGGTGGACAATGCTCCAAAGGAATTAAAATAGGGCGTTTATTACTTCTGTGAATTTGCTCATCCACGTGTCAGACATCACTGACACCCTACCTTCCTCCACGTGAATCTGTGTAGCTCCTGGCCCTACTCAGGGGCCCAGCAGGACAGCTGTCTCCCAGTGAGACCTTCACATGCACCACCAGGTGCCAACAGCAGTGGCAGTAAATGTCACCCCTTATTTAAAAAGTTGTGCATAGCTGTAAATAGAGATAAATACCCAGAAAATAAGTAGGGTGCGAGAGTATACCTTAAAATTTGAAGGCATATGTATCAAAATAAAAAGTGCATTTTTAAAAGAGTATTAGCAAGGGGTAGCATGATATCCATTGTAAACATGTTGGTTTAGATGTTGAGCTTGTTTCATAATGAATGCACAACAAATTAAAGATAATTTTGTACCAGTTGACATATTCTGACAAGAAGATAAGAAAAAGTTTTGGTTCTGATGCTTAGGTGATTTTGTCTCTGGAAGTAATATAAAAAAGTTTAAAAAACACTATGCCTCAACAGTTCTGTTCTAAAGAGCTAGACTCATAATTCTTCATGCTTTAATCTTACAATATAGAGACCAATGGAAACCTAAATTCTCTTAATGGACTGCTCAGGAACTGAGAACGTCAAATTGAGTTTACTACACTCATTCCACTTAGAAATTTCTAGATATTATACAGCCACACCATGACTCTTTTGGAGCCATTAACATATTTATTCCCAGAAGGAGAGTTTCCAGATGAGAGCTTACCATACCCTGAGAGATCACAGCCATTTTCTTTATTCAAATTCCTCAACAAAAAGGTCAGTTTTTCTTTTAAGTGTTATTTTGACCCAAATTGGTGAGTAAAGAAGAATTTGGACATTTTAGCTCAAAAATCAGCAAGAGAAAGAGATTGATCTACAACTGAATTTTTCAAATAAGAATGATGGACTGAAAGCACTAAGGATATTCCTGAGAATGACTTCAACTTCTGGGTATGAAAGCAGGTAAAGAGGGGATGACTAACGAGATGATAAAGAGGTAAAGAGAACAGTTTTCTGTTGATACAAAAGAACAAATGAAATAGAAATAACTCCATGAAAGAATAAGAAAGAAGCGTGCAGTTCTGGAGTCCAAGAGTAGAGGAATATTTGAATTAAGATAGCAAAAGTAGAACAATTTCAAGTGATGGCAAAATTCAAAATAAGAACACAGGAGTTACTGACTGAAATAGAATTGGGGGCAGCACTCACTGTATTTGAAATAGTTAAGGGAATGAGTGGCTGCTGAATAATTCTTTAAGAAGAATGCTTTCATTCCTCAGGATAATTGCGGGAAATGGGATGTAGGCTAAAGTCAGGTGCAAAACTCATTGGTAAATAAAACAGCATTAACAAGAGGTCAAGAAATGTGCTTTGTTGTATTACATATGAAGGTACACAAAGTGAGGATAATAAGAACAGGATATTCTGGAAATGAATACAGGAGGATGGATGGATGACTATATATGATTTTTATGTCTTCAACAGATGTTTAAGCAAAAGAAAAAATCCAAGTCTCAGAGTAGACTGGGATTGAGTTTGGAGGGATGAATAATTTAGAAAGTGAGTAAGCCAAAAATAAATGCTCAAAGTAGCTTTCAGAAAAGCAAAGGAGAGAAACATTAAGCGGAAAAATCCAGTTTACATGTATTACTTCTACAGAAGAGACACAATCTTGAATAGGCAAGGATGATACATGGAGTTAAGGGCATAAACCAGATGTTCTGGTCCTTAGTTTGGGTAGTGGATTCACGGGCATTTAATTCATCACTATTAACTGAAACTTACACACATTCTTTCATATGTATCAAAACAATAGGACAGGGGCCAGGCATGGTGGCATTCACCTGTTCCCAGCTCTTGGGAGGCTGAAGCAGGAGGATTGTTGCGAGTTTGAGGCCAACCTGGGTTATTTAGTGAGTTCAAGGCCAGCTTGAACTGCACAGTGAGACTCCATCTCAAAAACAAAAATAATGTGACTGCAAAAAGTAATGAGAAAACACAATATATTTTAAATACTATAATTAAGAAACTTCCCTTTTATAAAATCTACCCAAATTATCTATGGGTAGGTACACACTAGACTTAGTTCAAGCTCTCGTGAGTTCTACTGCCCGAGACCAAGGCAAACACCTTAATGCATATAAAACAGACATGCGCATATACACAGAAATCTTATAGTCAGACACAGATAACGTTTTCTAAAACAAATTTTCCTCTCTCGTATTTTAATATAAACACTAATGATCTTGTGTTTTCCAACCACAAACAAAATTATGGCACAGAAAGATAATTCATAAATGTGTGCTTAAAAAAAGGCAGCAAAGCCTAGCTCAGAATGTGGGGATGTCTAGGAAGGGATAATCAACCTAGAGCTGATGAAGAACAAGTCCATCCTCACTAGTAAATCTCAAAAAGCCACAGTGAAGCAAACTACATACTTCAGGTAACTGAGACTAAGAAAAATACAAACTATAAAAAAATGTGGTATGTGATTTTAACTTAGAATGAAAATAAGAGATAACAGAGTAACTAGGAAAAAGCCTAGAATCAGTAATGTGTCATTCATGCGCATCACTCACTTTAGAAAAAGCTTTGGCCAAGTATCAGGACACAAGCATATAACTACTTTTTAGATTTTGTAATATAAATGATCATTACAACAAAAAACAAGACAGAATGTATTATTCAACAGTAGTAATAATAAAAGACAAAACAGTACAATGTAAGAACTATTTAGTATTAAAGCAAAATAAAAGAAAGCAGACTGAGAAAATGCAAAAGAAAATTAAGCATAGCAAGAACCAATACTATATAACTATATTGCAAGGCAATAAATTTCCATTACATCTACTCAAAGACATCAGAAAATTTGAAATATTAGGATTTTACTTTGGCTCTTCTCTTTCATGTTTCCTTTCATATTTACCTACATAATTCAAAAACTTAGAATTTACTCATTAGATTTCATTATTTTTACAGATCACCAACTCCTAATTAACTTACATGAAGAGGGATAAGGACAGTCACATATAACCCAAATCACTCTGAAACAACAGTCAGGGTGATAATCATGGCACATAATTCCTCATCTAGCCTCATCTATCCCACTACCACATTATCATGGTCACTCTCTTCTTTGCCTAAAGGGCCTCAAAATGTTCCCAATGAACTGGCTCAAATCTAAAGCTATCTATAGCCTTGAGAATCAAATGAACTTTATCAAACTTCTTTCCCTTCAATTTCTAGTTATCTCCTTTCCCCTTCAATGGTAGGTAATTGACATTTCCCTCTGACATAAATTACATTTCTTTAAAGTACTGCAGAGGTAAACTTCATAGGACTCACTGGAAATTCCCACTGTGGAAACAGAGGTAGTGGCTGGGTACAAATGAACAAAGGTTTTCTTATAGATCCAGTATTCTCCACAGATTTATGCCTCTCTGCTATGGCCAAAGAGTAGATCGCAGTCATCTCTGACAAGGTAACTGTCGACAGATCAGTTCACCCTAAACACTGCAGTGACAGCACCCTCTAGTCTGGAGCACACAGGTAGCAAAGTGTTGCTAAGACCGTGTGTACAAATCAACCACGCTAATAGCGACTTAGGGACGCTGCCAAGGAAGGTGAGCAATGTGACCACAATTCTGTCCTTGTAGACAACAAACCAACCTGCGATTCCCACTAAACAAAATTGTTAAAATATTCAAAAAGATGATTTTAGAGCACCAAAGAAAAGCTGTATTTTTGACCTTCTATTGCAATTAGTTTATATACATTTTGCTTCATAATTTTGATAAATATAATGCTTCTATATTTCATTAAAGACCACACGTAGCTATATAAAACACAGAAGTGAAAGTGAACTATTTCACACCAATAGACAGAAACATGCAGTTCTACAAACAGACTCAATTGTAAGAAAAATATACCTGTGGTGGTGTTCATTGCTCTGACTGTATCTGGAGCGAGGTAGAGTAAGAAAATGACTGCAAGCATGGCAAAAACAAGAATAGAAATGAGACTCAGGAAAGAAGTGAAAAAGGTATAGCTTATTTTTAAAAGTGAGATTCAAAGAGATACGCAGATAGTAAGCAAAGTAAATGAAAACTGCTATTAGAAAGCTTGCCCCTCCTCCCAAGTTGACTGTAATACAGCAGTGCCATAGGTTAAAATGGACCAAATATTCTAAGGTAAAGTGTAACAAAAATATATACAAAGTATGCAAAAATCGTATTTAAAAATTATAATTTTATCTCTTATCACTCCAATATCTTTAGCACGATGTAGAAAATGTTATACTATAGGGACACTTTTTTTTTATTTTTTAAGAGGAAAGGTAAAAAGAGAAAAACAATAAAAATAACCATAATGTAAGGAAATAATAAAAAACATAGTATGTATAAAATTTAGGAGACTTTTATGAGGTAATTATTTCTCCTCAACCATTTATAATTAAAAATAACTACGAGGAGCTTTAAAAATTCTATTCAGTAATAACAAATTGATTCAATTATTTTCATTCAATTACTACTTGTGTTTGTTAAATTTACTGGCTGCTATCCTTCTTGATTTACTTGTTTACTACGCACTTAATTCATATTATCGGCTCCGCTATTTTTCATGGCCCAAGCTTGCCACAGCAACCACGCACACAGTCTATAATCTTTTACCCATCTGAAGCTGATTCTCTTCATTCCAAGGCACTAATTTAACTTTCTCTACCTTCTTAAAGCCTTTAATGCCAAAATACAAACTGCGGTAGATGATTGTTGCGTGCCAATAAACGGGAGGTGGGCCTTCAGCTGTCCTGACTCCCGTAACCCCACCTCCGCACACTTATGCCTTCATTTGTTCTTGTCTTCTGCTCTGAAGAAGAAACGCTTCGCACATGGCCTTGCTTCATTCATTATTGTCTTCTGCCTTTCCTTTCGCATCTGCACTCAGTCCTAAAAACAAAACCCTTGCTAATCCCAGCACCTTCTCAAGACACTGCGTCTTTCTCATTTCTCCTCATCACAGAATAGCTTAGAAGACAGGTCTCCAAGTCTCACCACCGTATCCCCACTTCCCAGGGAGGGATGCGTCAAGCTGCATGTGCAGGACCTCCACCTCTACGGTTCTCCTGGAGCTCTGCTACCCATTACCTGTGAAACCCTCAACGACCCTCTCATCTCCACTTGTCATCATCCTACACTTACCCGTGGAATTGGGCCGGATTCGTCAAACTCAGTGCTCTAACATTTTTCTCCCTTGGCTTTTGAAACCATCCTCTCTGGCTATTCAACAAAGTATCTGTATAACAACTGTAGGTCAAGCACACCATTAAAAGCTTTGCCTATATTACTTTGTTTACTTCACCTAACAACACCAAGGCAGGTTCTACTATTCTTACTTGAAAATCTTACTCAGTCTTTCTAGTCCCTTGTTTTTGAAGCATTTTCCAAAACACCCAAGCAAGTAATTTTCTTTCTGTTCCAATGATGCTATGCTTTGGCCTCACAGTCCTGTACAATTTACAGCTAATCAATATCCGATAATTTTCTATACCAAGAGAATGTCTTTTTAAAATTTCAGGGCACAATGGCTGATATATTTGCACTGAATTAAATAGTAAAAATAAAATTAGGACTTTTTTTTGAGACAGGGGCTCACTATGTAGCCCAGGATGGACTTCAACTCACAGCAATCCTCCTGCCTCGGCCTCCCAAGTGCTGGGATTATAGGCATGCACCACCACGCCCAGCCTTACACCATATTTATGATGAAACTTCTCTCCAAAGAAAGTACTGGCTCACATAATCATAGAAATATTCTAGAAATGTAAACAAAGGACATTAGGTTTATGTAGAGTGCAAATGTAAGTATCAAAAAGCAAAAGAATAGAAATAATAGCAAGCAGTTATAATATTGGGATTTGCTGCTTTAAGAAGGAATAGATTGTTTACAAAAATTTTAAGAGTAAAAGTGTAAACTTCAAAGTTTATTAAAACAATAAAATCAAAGAATACATACTACATATTTTCTTGAAATGTTTTAATTATCAATTTTGTCCTTATAAAGCCAAAGAAACATTAAGTTAGAATCACCTTCATCAAATATGAATTTGTTTTATTTCTCTTTTCTGCCTCTAGTCATGTGAATTCTTAACCTTACCTGATCATAGCCTCCACTGAGAGTCTACTGAGAACTATCAAAATGTGCACTATACAGACTTCATGAATCTGTACTGATAAACCTTCTAAAATCTACCTAAAGTATATAATGTATCTGGCCCTTTGCTGCACCTAACTGGTGTAATTTAAACACATTTTCCATGTCTTTATCAAACCAGGTTTCCTTTACTTCCAAAGCTGAACTGAACCAAGTACTTCATAAAACCTGAGCAATAAATATACATAATGAATCAAATATGCTTAATGAGTTAAACTAAAGTAAGTTTTACTAAAATTTGAATTTAGGGCCATCTGAAAATTTTTAAAAAGCTTGAACAAGGTAGCAATTCATTTTAAAAAACAAATAATTAAATTCACTAAATTTTAAAAAGCAAAAAATGAAGTTGCAAATTCTAAGAATCATAATGCAAATACCGTTTAAAGGACTACACTAGATTACTAATGCAACTTTTAGACACATTTTAATTCTTAAAATGACATCTAGAGACAACACAAAATCATTTGTTGTTCATTATTATAATGAATCATCTTTCTGCTATATTAAGTCTGGATAAGAGATATAGCTCAGCAGTGTAGCACTTGCCTGGGCAAGTGCGAGCTCCTGAGTTCGATTTCCGGTACTGTTACAGTCAGCTGAGTTAGTTAGAAATATAGGCAGTCAGACAGGGCTGGGCCCTCAAAGGAGCCAGTACAGAAATTCAGATACCTTGTGACCTCTGAGGATATAGGCACCTCCTGCTGTGGGCCCATCTAACTTCATGATTTTACTCTATAAAAATTCCCTAGAAATGACAGTCTTTGACAAACCACTCAGGACCCCTTCTGTCTCCCTCAGACAGAAGCTTTTTCTCTCTCAATAAATATATTCTGCTCTTAACCTCCATTGTTCCTAAAATTCATTCTTTGATTTTAGAGAACACGAACTCATGCCGGACATATAGTTGGTTGGGAGTTTCATTCCCCTATGTCAATACCAAAAAAAGAAAAAGAAAAAAGAAATGAAGAAATTGGTCTGGATGTCCCGTTTTACAGATACATGAAAAGTACCACAAAAGAAAGAAATAAAACACCCCACATCTAAGTAAACCTACAGATACTGAAAGCTGTGTGCCATAACCCAACTTAATGTGAAACCTTCTTGCTCTGTCTCTATCATTATTAACATTTTGCCTAATTTGTAGCTCCTACAATATACCAGTATTATTTAACTATCTTAAAATATATTCCTGAAAGGTAACATATAATCTACGAAGATATATAAAGTGAATTCTGTTTTTTCATTTGCTTTCTTTATAATTTTAAACTTTCAGACATGTGCTTCCCTCATAATGAGTAACTGAAAGAACCACAAAGATTCTTCTTTTTGAAGAAATAATTATGAGTATATGCCACATTTTTCATAACTTGCAGCCTGATATAGAATAATAAAAATTATACTAGGTAACAAGTCATTTTACTTTTTAGAATACAATAAGGTGTTTTCCCTTTTATAATATAAATCTACTAGCCAGGTGTGATGACACACAACTACAATCTCAGCACTCTAGGACACAGATGCAAGTTAAAACTCAGCTTGGGCAAATGAATGACTTATATGATCCTGTCTCAAAAAGACAAGTGAGAAAATGGCTAGGGAAGTAGCTTGGTGGTTCAATCCCCAGTACTACTATGTGCGTGTATGTCTGTGTGTGTGTGTGTGTGTGTGTGTGTGTGTGTGTATGGTAATATATATATGGTGAAATCAAATATATAGTGTTGCTTTTTTCATATAACGCTAGAAGTATAATTAAGGATATAAAAGTAGCTAAAATATTTTGGCCTCTGCAATAGACATAAAAATGCATAATTTTGATATGTGACAGAAATAGTATCTAAAACTATACATATATTCTAACAGTAACTATACATATATTCTAACAGTAAATTAGCTCACATAGACAAAAAAAGTTTTAAAATGATTTCTAATACTACAGTCATATAATCTGCCCCCAGGAAAGTTATATTCCTGGTTGTAGTAGATACTAGAGAAAAACTGATAGAACTAGAGGGCAAGGGTTGTGGAAGATAAAAGATATTCTTTATAAATTATCATTGTTATTAATATTCATGTATTATGGATTTGCCTTGCAAAGAGTCTATTTACTTTTCGAAACAGAATACAATTATCAATAGCAATGATAAAGATATGCAAAGAAAGAATTCCAGTCAAATATTCAATAGATAATTGTCTTACATTACCCATAAAAAAGAACCTGCACACTCTCCTTTCTTTTTTACAACTTAGATTTAACCATGCACTATAAATTCATGTCAAACAGCACCACCCTCACCCACTGCAGTCAATGTAAAAGCCACTGTCTTCACACACACTTTGCCATCGTGTGCTGGAAACCCCCTTCCCTCTGGGCCTCCATGGCATGTGGGTGGGTCCTGCCTCTAGCTTTTGTTCTTGTTCTAACCTGAATAAACACGACTATTTCTCAAAGTCTGCCTCTATCCCACATTCTCAACAAAACTTTTAAAACAAATATTGGAACTGACTGATTTCTGTGTTGTTGCTTTTGCTTAATTATTTAGAGTCAAAAGAGCCTTTTCAAATGCTAAGGTTTAGGCACAATCTTTTAGTAAATACCATGAAATTTTGATGAAATAATTATGGGTATGCATTGCATATTTTGATATTGACTGCTAGACAGAAAACATAAAAATTAAATTGGGGATACCAGTTAATTTAGACAACTCTGTAAGGTTGATATTCATATTCTAATTTTATAAATAAGCACATCAATCATCAAAGAGGTTAATTTTCCCTAAGACACATCTTTAGCAACATGTAAAATTCTGCATTTGAATCCAAAGGTATTTGTTCCAAATTCTATGAAAAAGAGTATATAAATAAAATACCATTCTAATCTAATGCATCAATTCTTACTGACATGAAAAGTTAATGCCTGTCTTACAATACCTAAAATGTACTATCTCAAAGAAACTTGCCCTTACACTTTTTAAGCAACAGTATTATTGACTGTCTTTATAAAAGGCTACTCAAGAAAATTCAGGAATTAATCTAGAGTACTCTTACCCTCTAAATACTACATTAAAACTATAATGCCTTCAAATGTATTTTATTATTGAAAATTCATTATAATATTATACTAAAGCAGAAATGAAGGACTATTTAATAATGTGACAGACTGTATACATTATTGAGCATAATATTGTCTTTTTGATTCCTTATGTTAATGAATAACAGATACATAGATAACCCAAAAAAATACATGGAGAAATGGTTGTTTTACTTCAACTTAAATGACATTCCATTTTACCTGTTTTAAAAAATGATCTAAGGCAGATCTCATTTAAAAATAATTCTGATCTAGCAATCTACAACACACTAAAAAGAGTAATGAAACAACACGAATATATTTTCTCTAAAACTTCTACAGAAAATCATTTACAATTTTTTCAAAACTAAAAGATGTGTAAAGTTATAAAGTAAAACAGAAAATACAATGGTATTTCAATTACAGATACAAATTGGAATAGGTATAAAAATGCACGCCACAGATGATCTCTGAAATGACTATAAAATATCAAGGAGTAATCACTCAGGGCAGCGGTGACAAATCTACGGTGCATGTGCTGCAGCCAGCTGTTTGTATCATCAGAAGCTCTTAAAGGCTTGCTATCCCTGACTAGCCTTTAATAGCAAACATTTGCCATTTTGTTGTCACTAAGTCCAGGATCAAAAAAAAAAAAAAAAAAAAGTCCAGGATCACTTGTTTTAAAATACTGATAAATCCAGCATTTACTACAATGGCATCCAGTTGTATTTGGTTATATTTACTTGTCTTCCTTTTTTTTTCTAATATTTTGATCACATTTACTTGTCTTCATTGAAAATTGGGTCTATTTTTCATTAATAATACATTTTCCATATGTTTGAAGGAAGTATAAAATCATTTCAGACTTTCTCTGTTCTCTCTCCCATTAACAAATCTTCAGTGAACAAGCTTATGACTTGCTACATAATTTCCAGAAATTACTAGTCTTATCAAAATTCTGAAAGCAATCAAAACTCCTATTAACCTGCCCTAATATGACTCTTTCCAACTGTTAAGCATGTCAACACATTAATCTGTCTTTCAATTTTATTGTTTGTATAGCATCATTTTCTACAGGTAGCATATTTTTGCATGTAATTAGGTCTAAAGGAATAGACCACTATTAACAAGTCAAGAAAATTTAAAAAATAAAATAAAATAAAATTGTACATCTACTTTCATTTGACACTAATACTGATACTAATTTAATGACTTCCTAATTTTTTCTTAAATCTCAGATGTAGAAGTCAGTATTTGTGTGATACCACTAAAATCTAAGATATCCCTTTTCTTTTGAAAATGTGTAGCAAAGCACAATGAAATTATAAGCATGAATTGAGTATTAATTTAAACTCAGACAAAACAAATGTATTTATATACACAGACAGTAATTTTTCTTATCAGTAGACATTAAAGGCCCAAACTTCTTCATAAATTCATGTAAGATACATACAAAAGAACATCTGAGTTCCCTTATGTGATCATACTATCTAAATAAGTCCAGTTTTCTTGCCTCATCTAATCTCAAATTTATTTGAGAGTTTGGGGAAAATATCATAGCATTTTTCATATATAACCAAAGCATGACTTGGAGAGTTAATTTTATTAATTATTAAAATTAGTAATAATTAATGTAAGCATTGTAACATACCATGTTACCTCCAAGTTTGCCACACTTAATAGAGGAAATTCTGACAATTCTTTCAAACACAGTAATCAACAAGCATGATTCTTTAAAATGATTAAAGGGTTTACTGAAAGCCATGAGGAAAAACCTCTTTATGAATCATGATAAAATGTTTCCTAAGCAAACCAAACTCTGTCTCAGTATGTCTACATATGAAAAGTCACACTGATTTCTGTGACGTACATAAAAGACTTTAAAATCTATTGCATAATGAAAGTACTTTTACATAAAATAATTGGTTGTGACAAGATAAATGATAAAACTTCTTACTCTAATAATGATGATCATTATGATCTCTTGTGCAAAATTTAGTTTTATTTAGCAAAAGACCAAATTGCAAATGCAAAATGGTTTTGTTTCTTGTTGTCTCTGTGTGTGTTTGTTTTAGCAATGTAGCAATCATAACAAGGAGTGTGGCCGTGGTAAAGAAAAGCACAATTTAAGAAACTAAAATAAAGAAATAGATGAGAGCATTTCATGACAACCCCGATACATAATTTGATAAAGCCTAATAGTATTTAATCATTTTTACCTGTCTCTCTCTGGAGAATAATGATCATCCATGACACGATGTCTATCCATTCGGCTAATTGTATTATAATGTCCAGTAGTTGTGCGTGTCCCTCGAAGTCCTTGTTCCACATTTCGACTAAAACAACAAGATACATTAAAAATATCCCAGTAAGCTGGGGATTTAGCTCAGTGGCTTAAGCACCTGCCTGGCAGGCGTGAGGTTGTGAGTTTGATCCCTGGTACCAAAAAACAAAAACAAAAGCAAAAAAATCCCAGTAAGCCATAAGCATACACTACACTAAGAACTGAAGTTCGTTAATAAACATAGATATGGACAAAGTCATTGTAATGCCAAATCCAATTTTTTTTTCTTTATACCTTGGCTAACAGTATAAATGTAAGTTGAAAATTGACAGTTAATTAAGGAAACCACTGCTATAAAAGAAATATAACTTGAAAAGAGCCCAGATTAACCCACAATTACTGGAAATGAGACAAAGAATATCAGAGCTACTAGTGAATGACTCCCAAGTCTCTAGAAATGAAATTTAATGATTTGCAAGAGGAAGAGGAGATATGTGTGGAGAAAATGAATTTAGTGTCACACATTTGTTCACATGGTCTACAAAAATGGAGCCAGAGATGCCGTATACATGGCTGATAAGAATTGAGAGCTAAGGAGAGCAACTCAGACTACTCACTTCTAACCATATCCCTCGGTAACGGCCCAGGCCAAACTACCGTCTTCACACACTGCCTGTAACAGCCGCCTCAGTGTTTTTTCTTCCCCTTTAGCCAATCCAACCTGGCACTCACTAGTGCTCTGAAACATGGCTGAAACCAGGGCATCTCCAATTATATATAGAGAAAGAAAGTCAAGCACTTAGCGTTTAGTTTTATTCTATAGATGAGTCGGTTTTCCTACCTTTTCCAACCCACTTTCCATATTTATTAGTAGTACCACCTTTATTAACATGTATCAAGTTAACATAAAAAATCTATAAATCATGTATATACATACACACATGCACTATCTATTCTATTCAGTATGTCTATTACTATGCATGGACTGGTAGCAAATTTGTCTCTTCTTTTTAATTTGATGATTTGTACATTTTTGCCCTTTCATATAAATTTTTAAATGATGCCAAATTTCAAAAATTGCACATGTAATTCTGATTGGTATGGCATTATAGGTTAATTTATATGGGACTGAAGCCATTCTACTCATGAGTAAGATACCACTTTATCTAAAGTTCTTAATTTTTCTAAGAAGTTCTTGTGAATTGTTAGATGAATTACTCTACACTTTGTGTTGCCTTTGAGAACTGTGTTTTTGAGAATTTTATTACATTTCCTAATTGGCTGTTACTCATTTTGTAAGTTCTTTTATGTCTATTTGGTAGAACTCCCACATTAGTCTAAATATTCTGACTATGTTATTTTCAAAGTAGATAAACCCACTTTTAACAAATAATGATGGCTTTTATCTCTTCTTTCCAAGTTCTTCCATCTCTTATTTCTCCTTGTTTTATAACATTTTTCAGGAGATGTACTGTATTATTTATGACATTAATCAATGCAAATGCCTACAGTTTTTTCTTTAAATATAATGCTTACTTTAAAAAGCTTTTATGAACTATAGATGGTTCTTTTTTACTCCTAGTTTACTAGGAGTGAAGAAGAATTAAAAATAAATTTTTTTTACCTGTAATGAGATTTATTTTCCCATTAGTCCATTCATGTGATGAACTGTCATAAAAATTTTTGTGATGTCTAGCATACTTTTAATTTATGGTTATATTAGGGAATCAATATAATATTTTTACATCTGTTTGCAATTAAAATGTGCTTGTAAAATTTTCTTGCACTGTGAGGATCAGAGGTAGGTTTACATTGGCCCCAGGAAAACAGCTATGAGGTTTTCTTTCTTTTTTGTTTCTAGAGTCAGTTTCATATAACAGAGAACTATGTTCTCAGCAACATATCTCTGAGATATGGTGAAAAACTGTCTACAATAACTTCTTACTCTGGACTCCTCAAATGGGAGAGGAAGGAGAGTGGTTTATCTCTGAGTATCATTTCAATATAACTGATGAGTCATTAGCTTTTTAAATTGTTTTATTTCCTCTTGTTTCAATTTTATTTTCTTTCAGAAACTTAAATATTTTTTCTAGCTTACCAAATATAATAGCATGCTTTCATTGTTTAATTTTAAAGCCCATTATTTTCTGCACTTTTCTCCCTTTACCATTCATTCATCCCGCAATCCTCCTTCTAATACAACTGGCTTCATAGTAAATGTGCATTCTCTCCTGTCTTTCTGTTCTCTTCTCACTGTCTCTGCTTCATTCTGTCTCAGTTCTATGGACTTTGCCCACATTTGCAACCTTCCTCCTATTTCACTGATTTCCCTCCATCGCTACATATTCACTTTTCCACATCCAATGCTTATTTGCTTATTTGGTTTGATTTACTTGCTTTTAACTGACATGAAAAATTATACAGCTACGTACCATAAGTGTACATGTTGCATAAAGGCTAAATGAAGCTACCTAACATATACATTACCTCCATACATACCAGATTTATGGTGGAAACACATAAAATCTATTCTCTTAGGAATTTTCCTGTGTATAACACATTGCTAACTATAGTCACCACAATATATGACAGCTGTCTAAACTTTTTAACCTGGTCAAGTTGAACTTTTGTGTCCCTTGGCCAACATCTCCTTAGTCCTCCCACCTCCTGCCATTTTACTTATTTCCATGACTTCAACCCTTTTTAGATTCCAAATGTATGTGAGGTCACAGACTGTTTGTCTGGTTTATCTCACTTAACATCTTTCATGTTTGTCCACAGTGTCACATATACAAGGAACAAAGTTTCCTTCTTTTTTTTCAGGGTGAACACTATTCTACTAATTATATATACCACATTTCCATATGTACACCACTCATCCACTGATAGACATTTAGGACATTTCCCATTTTAGCTACTGTTATGAATGCTACTATGATTATTGTAGATATCGTTAATATACTAATTTCATATCCTTTAAATACATGCCTAAAATACAATTGCAGGATTATATGATAGATCTATTTTTAATATATTGAGAAATCTTGACCCTCATAAATGATTTGACTAATATGCATTGACCCTATAGAGAATAAGGGTACACTTTTCTCCACATCAGATATAAAATAATCTCATTTCACCAAATCTTCCTTATTTTCTAATAAATTTCTTTTCCTTTTATTAGAAAATAAGGAAGATTTGGTGAAATGAGAAAATGAGGAAGATTTCGTAAAATGAGAAACCCTGTCTTTTATGAGACAGGGTTTACCTATGCAGTTCAGGCTAGCCTTGAACTCACTTTATAACCCAGTCTGGCCTTGAACTCCCAGCAATCCTCCTGCCTCAGCCTCCTAAATGCTGGGATTACAGGTGTGCATCACCACACCCAGCCAAACTTCTTTTTCTTAAAGTGAGAATTTTCTAAATATTACTTGCATCCTACAAATGCTTAATAGGATCTAATATTTCATAACTTACTCCTCATTATTCAATCCACAACCAAGTTATTTAGCAGTGTCTTAGGAAGTTTCAGGAATTTAAAAACTATCTTTTTATAGGTTTATAAATGTGTTGCATAATATTCAAAGAAAATGGAAAATGGTTTATATAGGATTTATTGAGGTTTTCTTTTTCATTAATTTTCAAAAAAACTTTTTCTTAAAAGAAACTTTGTAATCTTTGCTTGGATTGTATGGAACTTTACACAGCAGACAGACAGAATATAGATTTACTTTACACAGTAAGTTTGAGCACACATATATTATTTAAATCTTCTAAGCCATTGCTATGGTGGGAAGTCTAGTTTAGCTATTGACTTCTGTTGAGATAAGCTAAGAACTCCAGCTATGATTATGTATTTACTGGTCTCTCTAACCATTTTGGATGTTTTTTTCTATGATGATTTTTTTTTTGTAAAGAGCATATTTGTTCATGGTCATTATGCCCAGTCTTTTTATTAGTCTTTAATATGCCTAAGACAAATTTGAGAAAGTATTGCCTCTGCAGAGAACTGAGCTTCTGAGAGCACAGTTGACTCAAGTGCAGGATTAAGCTTGGTCCTTCTTGTAGACCCTTTATGTAAAGTGCAAGCTTCACCCATCCAAATAGGTAATAATTGTTAGACCTTTTTGGTTTAGTAGTCTGGGTTTTTTTTCCTAGAATATATGCTGTTTTCATAGCATTTTTGATACTCAAACTTTTTACATTAAACTTGGGATTCCAATTTCTTTTGGTTTCTATATGATGATTATGCTTTTCATGCCTTTGTTTTCATACTATGCTTTCATTTTAAATATAATGACTATCTTTAATATACTGGGGGGATCATATTTTAGGGATGATTAATGTTATTTTATTTTAAAGTCTAAACTGAAGTCTCTGTACTGATTAATGATAATTATCTTACCTCCCCTTCTCACTGGATTGCACACTCACATGTTTATTTTTCATGCTAGAATACATTTTTAATGTCTAACTTCTTGTTATGATGGGGTTTGTCTTGTATGCAGGTGAATCTAATCTAGGACCTATGACTATGTTCTATTAGATGGTTCAAACTTTCTTCCTTTGGTAAAAGTAAAGTTTTGATACAATATGAATCATATTTAGTTTTTGTCCCTGGTTCCTGACATGGAGTTCCTAAAACCCTTGAAATTTTCTGATTTCATCATCTTTTGTCTTTCATGCTGAACTCCTTGAATAACTTTTCAGATTATGTAAAGAAGTTTCTTTAGGTGGGCCTCTAGATAGCCTTAGGATAAAACCAGATGCTAGAAAAAACGTCACTCCAGGATAAGACTGTTGGAGCTCTCACTCTGCACACTGACTTCCTGAACAACCCGATTTGCTAAGTTTCCAGGCTGCAAACCATGCAGAGGTGCTGGGAGTATGGCATACCCACAGAGGGCATAAAAGCCCCCCTCGACCCCACAGGTTGCCCTGTTCTTTTTTATAACTGGCTATTCATCTGCATTTGTTATAATACCCATAAGAGACCACTGAGTATAAGTACACTGTTGTGCTGAGTTGTGTGAGCCATGCTAGCAAATGATCAAACTCAAGGAAGGGGCTGTAAGAACTCCAATTTACAGCTGCTTGGTCAATACACTACAGACACCTCCTGGCACTTGGCACAGAGCCCTGAGGTGGAGTCAAACTTGTGGGCTCTGATACTGTCTCCAGGAGACACTGTAACTGAACTGAATTAAGGGACACTCAGTGCCTGATCTCTGCAAACCACCTAGTAAGAGGGAAAAACAAATTTGGTCACAGAGTGTCCTGCATTGAGTGCAAAAAGGAGAATGCTTCTCGTATATTCTTTATTCTTTTTTAAGGAGATGGAATTAATTCTTAAATTATAAATTCAAAAGTAGTTTTCTCTCAAACTTTAAATATCAAGACTACAGATACTATTCTACCAATGAATCTACAACATTTAAGCAATTACTTTTCAGAAAAATTTTAATAATTGTAGTCCCATTTACAAATGTATTTAATTCAATACCTTGGAACATTATGAATTATATCTATAAACAATATATTAGACTTTCTTTTTAAGTTTTGTAATTATCTAAATTAAGTAAACACATTTTGAAGGTTAATTTTCTTGTAAATTAAATAATTAGAATTTATAAAGATAATTAACATTCTCCAAGTCAGATATGTGTAAAACTAAGATTCAATTAAAATTAAGTCTAAAATTAATTCAATTATTAAAATGAGTTATAAGGCTGTTAATCCAAAGAATCAAGTTTTCTTCAACTTACAAATATATAAAATGTAAATTGTGCATATCTCTTGCTAGCCTTTACTATTATTCCTATGGTTCTTATTCCTTTGATTCCCTTCTGCACTTAGCTAGACTGACTGGAACCTTCCACTAATATAATCCCTGGTGCTACAGATTTTCTGAGCCATTCTTTCCACTGCACATGAATTCTTTTTCAGTCTTCTGATGACTGTTTCAATTTCTAAAGGACAATCAGATGTTTGTTTTTCCTATTTCTCAAATTACCATATCTGTATCATTAACTAATATACAAAGTTGGATGTAACTACATCTGCTTAATCTGACATGTGATTAAAATCTTCTTAATAACTTTAAATTCTTACAATAAAGTATTATATAAACATTCAAAATTTCAAAGCAACCCATATTTCCTTTCGTTTCTCATTATATAGGTTACTGAATACCATTTGTTTTTTCTTAAATAACTTCTTTCCATGACTTTATGATACTTTATGACAAATACGCCTGTGGTGCCATGCTACAAATAAACGGTATACACCACTTTACCTCTGTGGAGGGGGGACGCTGGGTGACCATGATCTCGTCCTTCCGATAGCATCGACTCGATGAGGAGACCCTGATGGTGAACAATGGTTGGATGACATTACTTGTTCTGGCACTGATAATGTTGAGCTCTGTAGATCTCGACCATTGTGTCGATAATCTAAAGGTGGAAAAATTAATTAAACATGATTATCTATATACTAAGCCCTTTTTGTCTTTTACACGTCATTCAAAAACATTAAATATTGGTGAAGCTAAAGGACTCTGAATGTCAAATATAGATTATAATGTATAAAGCACAATATTAAGAAAAGTATTTTATAAACATACATGAAAAGGAATGACAAATATTCAAAGTTTGGAGTTACTATGTTGATGACACTGTTAAATAAAGTATAACTTTTATGCATATTTACACATACAGTAAGTTCCTTACATAGAAAGAAAAAGTATATACAATTATCTTCAATATAAACTTGTTTATACTAAAAACATTTTCATGTCTACAGTTAACTAGAAGTTTTAAATACTTCTTAACAATACTAATTTTTAAAGCTATTCAGTTCACAAAAGAGTCCTAGAAAGCTCTATTTCCTTAAGAGATAAGTCATATTAGGAAATAATCTGCCATTTGAAGTACATATGTAGCTTTTTACAATATTTAGCAAGATTGGGATACAGAATACTGAGAATAAGAATATGACAAGTCAGAGAAGGGAAATAGCTAATGATCTGATATACTTTTTATATATGTATAAAAAACACAACTCAAATGAGTACTATAAAGCAACTGATATTTGAAAAGATTGAAAAGAAAACAGAATTCAAGGCTGGTAGAAAAACAGTAGTTCAATGTGGAGCAGTGTGGTGATATAAATAGAAAAAAGTAAGTTTGGCCCAAGTTGTATATATCTATACATGAAGTATGTGGTGCAGAGAAACTAAACATTGTCCAGCAGGAAGTGACATTATAAATATCATCATTGTTATGGTTTGTGCCTAGATGTTCTTCCAAGGCCTCATGCAGTCATAGGGAGATAGGTTTTTTCAGAGATGGCTGAACGTAGTTTGTGACTGATTCATAGTCCTCCACTGGGACTAAGGGTGTGAGTGCTATACCTGCCCTAGGGCAAGTAGCCTGCATACAATATAAGGGACAGAATGAGGCTTTTTCTCTTTCTCTCTCTCCCTCCCTCCCTCACAAAGTTGGAGAAATACCTATCAGATCTTCCAACACTCACTATAACTCTACAATAATGAGAATATCATGGTATTAGAGAGAAAGAATAGATGAATCAATGGAACAGAATAAACAGCTCAGAAGTAACATCCATAAAGATAGTCAAGTGACCTTTGACAAAGAAGCAAAGGCAACAAAATGCAGCAAAATGCAACAGATGATGTTGAAACAACTGGACATTCATATGCAAAAAAACAAAACCCAAACAAACAGAAAAGAATTTAAACCCATATGCACAGTCCTCACAAAAAATAACTCAAAATGCATCATAGATATAAATTTAAAATACAAAACTATAAACCTAAATGATCACAAAGAGGCAAAGCTACATGGCCTTCGGTGGAGTGACAACTTTTTAGGTAAAACACTGAAGGCACAATTCATGAAAAAAATTCTTAAAGTGACTTTCATTAAAACGAAAAACTTCTACTCTTCAAAAGACAGTATCAAGATAACGAGAAGAGAAGTTACAGACTAAGAGAAGATATTTGCAAAGGACATATCATCTTTTTTCATGATAACTCATCATAAAGAATTTTCAATTGTATAATAAATCCTCTAATTTATTGTAAAGTCCATATTTAGTTGTTTTAAACTAGAAAACCTATAAATAATTTATTTATTAGGCAGCTTTCAAGAATGCCCAATCTAATTCTCTTGTTCATGACTTTAAACTGCCACAAGTTGCCAAACTTTGTTTCAGGGGATATACAAGTTATTTTTCTCCCTTTCTCTTTCTGTTTTCTCTTTTTTCTTTATTTCTTTCTATAGTAAATAATGATAAATTTTACTCTTTTAAAATTTTTATTGGTTCACATTTGCAGTGCATAATGATTACATTCATTACAGAAGCCAATACATGTACAAAACACACTTGAATTCTCTTTATATCCCCTTTCCCTCCTTTCTCACCCTTCTCCCTCCATCTCTTGGTCACCTGCCTATTTACAAAAGATCTCTTCTTTTTAAATGTTTATGTACTCTCCTTTTTAATACCATAAAATAATTCTAAAGTTCTCACCTGACACTACACCAATTGCATCATCACAGTCATAGTCGGAGATTTCACTATCACTTATTCTTTTTGACCCTGTAAAGGAAATAATAGCAATAATTGTAACTATCAGTTGATTAAGAAAGAAAAATAACACTCAATCACCTGAAAAATAAATGAAAGGATTTTAAATGACATGAGAATAAAAATATAGAGCGAAATAAAGTCATTATGAGTTCACCAACACTTATTTTCACATACATGACGTGAGATTATGGGTGATGAGAAGTTAATGATAAACACTAGAATTATTCTAGACATGTGTAAGACAAAGTCCAAGTGGTTTAAAACTAGAAAAATAAGTAGCTATGTAAATTATGTGACGTTGATTGATAAAATCTATTGGAAAATAATTAAGTTAGTATTAGAAACTTCTGGACAAAAGCACTTAAAACTGCACAAATTTCCAAAACACAATGAATTATTTTCAAAAACACCGATGTGCCTTTTCCTAATATGTATGATAAAGAAATTTAATATACCCAATTACTTTTTCATCATGCTCATAGAGTATAAGTACAACTAAGAAAAACAAACTAATTTAAGAGTTCTTAATCTTTTTTTAACTATTTATTTTAGCTATTTCTCAGCTGCTTTCAGAAGAAATAAATCATGCATAAAATTAATACATTAAATTGTGAATTGTTCTGTTTTCTAACACTCTAAGATCACTAATAGTTATTATAGTTTAAAAACACCATGAAATTAATTATGAAATATTGAACACTTTTCTCCTGACGTAAGTAAACGAGTAAAGGAGGTTTACTATAGGTATGAGCCTTCTGTTCAACATTGTACTGCATGTTCTAGACAAAACATGAACAAGGAAAGGAAAAGAAATGAGTGGTGTACACATTTCACACCAAGAAGTAATATGATCCTGTAAATTTAAATTCCTAAAGAAGCTACAAAGAACTCATGATGACTAATACATGAACTGCAGGGTAGTCAATATAAAACTGAGCTATATCTCTTACAGAATATCAATGAACAATTGACAAGTTAATCTCAAAACTAGTATCATTTACAAGAATATCCAAATGATGAAATACGCCATGCACATATCTAACCAACAAAAGTGGAAAACATGTTTATGCCAGGTGACAAAACATTGTTATATTAGTTCCCCAACATACTATAACAAAGTATCAAACGCTGGGTAATCCTAAACCACAGAAACCTATTGTTCTGTAGTTTTGAAAAACAGAAGTCCCAAACCAAGGGGTCCACAAGGCCATGCTCTCTGTGGTGACACCAGAATGGACTCCTCTCTTCAAGCGCCCGGTGTTTTCCAGCAATCGCTGGTGCGGCTTCACCTGTGGATGCATCCCTCCAGCTGGGGGCTGTCCTGTCCCTGTTTGTGTTCAGGATCCTGCTGTGTGATTCTCTTTCGGTTCCAAACGTCCTCTTTGTATAAGGACACCAGTCACACTGGGTAGGGCCTGCCTAAGAGCCTCATTTTAACCTGGTTTCAATTTACAAATAGAGTCACAGGCTGAGATACTAGAAGTTAGAATTTTAATATTTCTTTGAAGAATAGTTCAACACAAACAGCTCCTAACGAATTCAAGGAGATTTAAATAAATGGAGAGCGACTTCTACAAAACTGGAAGCCATGTACATTGGAAGGACACTGTCAGCACACTAGGAAAATAAAGCAATTCTAGGGTATTATACAGAGCTGAATTTCACAGATGAAATGAAGATATGTTCAGAAAACCAAAGACTGCTTTGAATTCTTCACAGAAAGATTTTTTCAAGAAATGCACTTAACAAAAATAAAGAAATTTTGGGCACCAGTGTATAGTTTAATGGTAGAAAATGTGCTTAGCGTGAGGCCAAGTTTAATTACCAGCAAAAAAGAAAAGGAGAGAGAGGGACAGAAAGAGGAGTGAAAAGAAAGAATTTAGCTTAACCCAGAAAAAAAGATGGAAATGCATGAAAATGTCAACTAAATCTGAATGAATAAAATAATAATTATAAAAGTAATTACAATAGCAATTAATTTCAAGGCAGAGGTAAAGTTTCTGCAGCCATGTGTCACATGGGAGGAGTGAGGATGGAAATCACTGTAAAATGCTTACATTGTTTAGAAAAAAGCAGAAATGCTAATTAACATTACTTTATTAATGTGGTAGATAAAAAGTGATCTACATGAAGTTGTCTGTGTCCATAGAATGTCTGAAATATACAGATATTCATTCACAGGAGAACTACACATTTAAAAAAGGAAGAGGGAGACTTCAGTGTATGCACTTGTAAAACGACATCATATAAATGCATTACTTAAAACATTAACAATAAAATTTTACAAACATTTCATTTATAGATAAAAAGAATATATATTCTCTATGTATTGGTTCATTCTTATCAATTCAAGCAGGTGAGCTGTGTGTAATTCATATTTCTGTGAGATGGCCACTGTGATTGTGGTTTTTCAATTTGTTTTTCCCAGTCTTTCTGGTTTTTAAAATAGGTATGATAAAAGCAAAGCCTAGAATCTAGAAACTTCCCTGGGTCTTCCTGGGATGCCAGAGCATCTCGCAGGCCTTGGCCAAGAACCTCTGCAGAACAATGACAAAGACACTGCTTCCTCTGGAAGTCACCCACAAAATCGGGGTGACAGGGCATGAGAGACAGGTGGCACTTCTGCAAAGGGTTCACTTTTCCTTGGTTTCCAGTGTGCACACATCTTCCCTCCAAAACTGTTCTGTCCCCGAGAGACATCGCTGACCACAGAAGAGGCAACTGCCTGCCACAGATTTAAGAATTCATTCCCTTTTGAAGCCTCTGACAAGGGACTTCTCAGAGTCTCCCATCAGTGTCCTACAAAGCTTCTTGCATAGAATTCTCAGCCTGCACAACTGTGTAGGACTTTATAATATACTTCTTTTTCCATACGTCCCACACTGCTTCAGCACTAAGCTCTTCAGCTTCCTCGAAGAACCTTAAATTATATAATATTTAAATTCTTCACCATCTAGTTTATTTTCTCATCCATTGTGTGAGATAAATATCCAGTTTTGCCTAGCTTCTTTTATTTAGGAAAACAGTTTTTTCCAGCCCCTTCGCTGAACTGCCTATTTTCCTCCTTGATCAGATGTGCTGCCTCAGATCCCTCCCTGAGAGCGTCCACCTCAGCATCCTCCTACTCCCTTGACTGATTTATCCTCACACCACTTTCACACTGTGTCAAACACAAAGGCTGCTAGCTAATATGGAATCTTCTCCTTTCTTGTCCTTTTAGCTTTCTACATATGTAGAATTTCCTTATTGTTTTCCAAGAAGATATCTGCGAGGACTGGAATTGTACAGAATCTAGAGCCCAAGTAGAGGAACTGACAATTTATAATAGTGAGTCTTCTTATCAATGGTTTTGGAATTTATCCATTTTTAGATATTCCTTCATTTCCTTAATGCTATAATGTTTCCTATAGCAGTTTCACATAACTTCTGCTAAATTTATTTCTATGTATTTAATATTCTGTTACTATTATACATTTTTTTTCTCTGGTTGTTTCTGGTTCTGGTGTAGAGAAAGGCAATTGACATTTTTTTATTACTACAAGTTTGCAGTACATAATAATCACATTCATCATGGGAATACTAGCTACACATACCACCTTTTATTTCCCTTTTTATCCCTTTCCCCTCTCTTTTGACACTCTGCCTCCATCTCTTGGTCGCCTTTGGATCTTTAATCTTTCTAAAATCTTCTTGTCTTACTGTACTATGCCCTCTACTACAGTCATTCTCTTGTTAATGTTCTTTTTATCTCAAGAAATATTTCTATCACTGACCATTTAGTTTTTAATGTTCTACCAGGTTAAGAAAGTTAGTTTCTAATTCATAATTTGAAAAGAGGTATCATTATGAATTTATGTTGAATACTATTGAAAGCTTTTAATTGATATATTAAATTTTTTCATAAACATTTATAGATTTTGATAAACCATTTGTATTTGATTTGCATATATATGCATAAAACAGGTTCGGAAATACCCTGTCTCTGTAAGTTTCTATGAAAAAAGCTTGTGTTTTCTGTATGAGTTTGGCAATATTCTTTACATACATTCTGCAAGAGTTTCATTAGATTGCAATAACTTGTCTAATATCTAATATAAATCACCTTTAAAAATTGTCTAGATGAAGCCGGGCGTGGTAGCGTACGCCTTTAATCCCAGCACTTGGGAGGCTGAGGTAGGCAGAGCGTTGTGAGTTCAAGGCTGGCTTGGGCTACAATGCGAGCGTAAGGCCGACCTGAGCTACATAGTGCGACCCTGCCTCAAAAAAGTAGGGCTGGAAGTTTGGCTCAGTGGCTTAAGCACCTGGCTGGCAGGTGCAAGGTTGTGAGTTCCATCGCCAGTGCCAAAAAAAAAAAAAAAAAAAAAAAAAAAAAAAAAAAAAAAAAAAAAAAAAAACAGTCTAAATGAAGTATTTTCTTACTAAAATTAAATTTAACCTCTTTTCTCCTGAAAATGATTATGCACATAATGTTCAAATTTTTAACTCTTGTTGAGGCAGCTTTGACAAAAATTATTTTTCTACAAATTTGTATATATTTTCTATGCATTTAAAATTACTGAAATACATTCATAGCTGGAGGTTCACTATCTGAACTGAATTTATTTTAATATCTACTTTATATAAACTTGTCCCTACTTTATACTAACATTATTTACTTGTGGCTAAAGTCCTCTTAGTCATATCATAGATTCAGAGTTTTACCTATTCAGTTGTTTTTCTCTTTTATTAGATTTATTTATTAATTTCCATGTTTTAGAAAAATATATGAACATAAAGATTCAGTATATACTCTTTACCTGTCTTCATTTACAACTTATTCCATTGTTCTTGTCACTTTCTGAAGCAGTTCTGGAAGTCTTCCTTTCCGAGTCCCTTTATGAGGTGTGATTAAAAATTATGAATTCTGCTGCCAAGAGCCATCCATGCAGAGAAAGCCTTGTGAAACATTACAGTACGCTCTCATTAACCATATCTGGCATGGTGCAACTTCTGGCTCTTCCCCAAAGTCAAACTGATCATGTAAAGTAAACATTTTGATTTGATTCAGGACATCATGGCATCCAGGACAGTGCAACTAAAGACACTCAGGAAAGACCATTCCAGAACCGCTTCCGAAAGTGGCAAAGGACAATGGGATGAGGGTACTTGAAGGCAAGTGGTGTCCTACAGGGTTTTAATGGCAATTTGTCTTTTACTATAAAACTTTTTTTAATTTAAATATTCACTATATATTATCACACCTTAATCTTAATTTCTTTTTCAAAATGTTAATGGCTAATACATGTAAACAATTGATTTCTGTATATGTTCATGTATCTCTGGAAATTACTGACCTTTTTATTAGTTCTAATATTTTATGTGTGATGATTTTTCAAATGTTGCACAATGTGTCTAGACTTTCACTTAGATTTAGGTGGCTGACAGTATTGTTTAAGTCTTCTACAACACTGGTGGTATTCTGCATACTTCGGACCAACTGCTACTGAAAGTTGGATGTGAAAGTTAATTATTTAATTTTCCATTTTTTTGTTCAATTTTTGTCTCAAATACAGAACTCAAGTTTTTAGGTGTATTTTTATAACTGTTATATATTCCTAATGAATTCAACATTTTATAATCAGAAAATACCTTTTTGCAACTAATAACATTATTTACTTTTAGACTATTGTGTATAACATTTGGCTAATGTTTGCGTAGTACATATATCTTTTTCTAGGTTTTTACTTTTAAACTGTCTTCACATTTTAAACTGCAAACCACATATGGATGAATATATTTTTAGATAGTCTGACAACCTCTCTGTAAAATTTTCTTATGAACCTGAAGCTGTATTTAAGGTATCTAAGGATAGTTCTCTTAACCAGCATTGTTTTTATTATTATTGCTATTATTAAAATAAAATGTTGTGCTTTTATCCCTGATAATAATCTCTGGTCTAGTATCTAAGTTGTCCATTATCCCTATAGATATTCTAGATTTCTTTTAAATCAGCGTTAGTATGGCAGATCTTTTACTTTCCCCTTTTTTACTTTAAATGCCTTATATTTTGTAATGTAGTAGGTTTCCTATAAATGGTTTCCAGTTCTTTTGAATCCAATCTGATAACTTCTATCTTTTAAATTTGGGATATTCTGATTGTTTATATCAATATGATCATAGTTGGTTTACATCTATCAACTTGATAATGTTTTTTATTTATTCTATACATTTTGGGTCCATTTTTCCTTCTCTATCTTCCTTGAGATGAAATGGAATTTTAATGGTTCCATTTTATCTTTTCTATTAGCTTATAAGTAATGTCTTTGTTTTTTAGAGTTTATAGTATTCATCTTTGACTTATTACAACTCCTTTCCAATTTAGTATATTGGTTAGAATTTAGTATATACACAATAGCCAATCATCACCTTATTATATAATATAAAACACTACAATTGTGTGTTTCCATTTCTCCTCTCCCAATATTTGTATTATTTTACTTTTATATTTATTGCAAATCCTATATTACATTTGTATTAATTTTGTTTAAATAACCAATTATATTTAAAGGTACACATATGAAAAAATATATAAATATAAAATATTCTTATATTCTGAATAACATCTGTGCCAGCGCTTATTTATCTGTGACCAAACTGCCTCCCTCTCTCATTGATCTATTTGTTGATTTTGGCATACCTGGCAATTTTTTATTAGATGACAGTAGTTGTGAATTTCATATTGTTGAATGTTAGTTGTTCTTGTATTCTGATAAATATTTTCGAGCTTTCTTTTGCAAGTAGTTGTGTTACTCAGAAGTATTTTGATCCTTTCCATTAGTTATTTTATTTTAATTAATTAATTTTGGTTTTTTTCCTAGCATTACATAGACTCCTCACATTTATGTGCTACATATCTTTAATATCTTCTCTTTATGCAGTTCTCTCCAGTACTCTGTTCTGTGAATTCCAGCTGTTCTAGTTTCTAGGTTTTTTCTTGTCCTGGCTAGGAAACCTTCCTAAAGTGGTAGGCTAGGGCAATTTTTGGATTCAACTCATTTGTTTCCCTTCTCCTACTAAATGCTGTCCTTATATGTTTGATGTTGAGTGTATTTCAAACAATTGTTTCATATACTGTGTTCATCATTACTGTTTGAGGTAGTAAGGTAAATGCACCTTAGTTGTCAATAATAGTCTTTCTTAGTAGATTTTAAATTTTACTGTGCCATTTCAGGGGCTTTGTATGTGAACTTTCTAGTCTTTCCAAGAAAACCATTTTTAAAAACTATACAAGTTGGTTCTACTAAACATATTAAACATAGTTTTTAATTAAAATTACCAAAACAAAGTTAAATCCACTAATCAGTTAAAAAACTTAATGTCAGTTTATAATAACTTGCCATGTACTCTGTGCATATGTGAAATTTAAACCATGATGAACTGAAGTAATGATATTAAGGCTACTCAGTTTTCTTTAGAATATATGGCAAAATTGTCAACATAATGGAAACTACAGCAAACACTGTAGTTTTAATTATATTTTAATCCAATATGTTTAGGATTTTAACACCAGCCCCTCAACCAACTAAACACTATAAACTATATCCATTTAAATTTAAATTTTCTGAAACAGTATATATAACACAGTATCTATTAAAAGGTACTTCACTGAGGGGTAACACTATACTAAAGGAGACAGCATTAGATATACTGAAATCATAAGTCACTGTATTTTGACAAACTGTTTTAATACCAAAATAATAAATATATAAACATGAAGATACTGGAAAACTTCTATAGCCAGAAAAAGGAAGCTAACCACACACTGGTTAGGAATTTAGTATATGCACAATAGCCAAACAAAGCACAAAACAACAAAACCAATTAAACTGCATATGAATGCATGCATTAAACACTGCACATGCTAAAATTTACCTGAATTATATGAACATAAGGATTTACCTGAAAAAAATGTTAAAATAATATCAAAAATACATTTTAAAATCTGTACATTTAATGAGGCTATGGAAATCTAATCTCCACTTCAGAATACAGACAATATAATTGAGCATTTTTATTTTTGATGTGCAAAAGACCACAATAGTTCAGAATCAAATAGGATGGGGGTTCTATCACATCTGAATTATTAAAGAACTCAAACTATAAATTATAAGAAACTTTGATGAAATGCAAGACGTATATGCTAAAAGAGCAAAAATTAGTAAGAAAAGACAATTTAATTATAAAATATTTTAATTATTAAAAAACTTCCCATGCATTAATGATTATCAATGCTATCTTAAAATACAAGATTATTAAATATAACCTGAAATGAAAGGGATAATAGAAATTTACCATGTAATGAGTAACTGGTAAATTTAAATTGAAAGACTCTTAGAAAACACTCATTTTGAAATTCCTGATTTCCAGAAAAAGTATATTTAAAAACTGATTTCCTTTTAGGAAGAAGCAAACTTTCAAAATTTATATGGAAATAGTTATTTTGATATTTTAACTTGATAAAAAATGTACATGTATAATTCATCACAAGTTAACAGGCTATAATTTGCTTTTCCTATGCATAAATGACGTTTTATAAAATTACATAATATTAAATACCTAAGGATGAATATGTTAGCAACTGAATACACAATAGAAATATAAGACCATATATGAATTAATAAGCCAAAAAAATACCCAGTAGTGAAAAGATGCCATCAACTCTGGAAAATCATAAATGTTTATGCTGACATATGCCAGCTGTCAGCAAAATGATAATAAATCACGAGACGATAAAATATATTCATAGGTTATTAAAGAATTAAGCCAGAAAAGTGGTGCCTCTGTCACAGTCTCAAAAGATCTGCTCCATGAGTGAGCCACACAGTAAGGAGGTTAAGCAGAGTACTGTGAGGAGGAAGGGAGAACTCCACTCTGCACCTCTGCCAGAAGCACAATGGGGACATATTAGAAAGTCGGTACAGCAGGAGGACTTCTTAAGTACAGAGGTATAGAACCACAGAAATCAAAATAGAAAAAAATGGTAGATTTGAACAATTTTGTAGGTACTGTAATATTTAACATGGACATAATCTTAATAACTAGAAATAAACTGAGCAAACAAGATTAATTTAGGATTAAAACAGCAATAACAATGAAAGCAACTCAAATTATAATTATCAGATTTGGCTAAACAATATTACTACAAGCATCAGGTTTTGAACTTACTTAATTTTTATGTGACATATATTTTATATATTGATCTAAATATTTGAAAGTATATCCCTTATTTTCTCTGAGTTTCCCAATATCAACTTCATATAGATGTTGGTTAACTAATTTATGTTTTTCTAACCCTTTAATATTTTAAATTTTACATTTAAATTTTGTGACATCTGAAATTAATCTTGGTGTTCAAAGCAATAATGCCTTGATAAAGACTCAAAAACTGTTTCTGCAAAAACTGAAACTTTCATTTAAACTATTAACAATTTGCATAGCATAAATACACCAAATGACCCATTAAACCCCACTAATGTAAACTTACTGAAATTGAAGAGAAGACACATATATAACTGGCTACATAAGAATTATTACACCAGCAGGAAAGAATTACTGACTATGCTGAGTATTATACTACAATGAGATACAATGATCTCAGTAGAAGACACAAACATAATCTGAAATATAAAAGACTAGTTATGTTTCAAAGTCTTAAATCTTTTATATTATAAAATAAAAAACTCTTCAAAATAATGAAGACTTTTATTAACCTAAAAGTAAAGAAAATGAAAATAAAAGAAAAATTAATAACGATCATCTTATGTAAAAAATATGAAAATTATTTGAAGAAAAATAGTATGAATGATCAAAAGACATATGAGGACTGATACAAATTATCATATAAAGAAGGAGTCATAAGAAATGCAGCCAAAAAGGAAAAAAAAATGTTATAGAAGTGTGCTGCAAGTTAATAAAAATGTTATTTTAAAAATATACCTAAGAGCTCTAGTTCATGTAGTTTTAAAGTGTAATATCAATGATCTATAGCACATTATCTTCTTTAAACACTGAACATCCCTTTAAATCTGTGTACTAAAATATTTTTATGTGCAGAAAGTGTTTCTTTGTAGATACATTTGTGCCATGTTTAATTCTTTTTTTATTTAAACACAGGATAATGAAATTTGTTTTCATGCTGATTTGTCCACATATTCATAGTACATGCTAATGTATTATGTCAAAAATCTATATTTTAGAATGGATATATATGTAGTAAATGCTCCTGATGTGTTATTTCTACTTTATGTCATTCGGTTATTTCTGTTTATCAGTAACTATGAAACATGTAATTCCATTTTTGGAAATAGTGCTTCCACAAAAACACTATTTTTAGTAACATTAATTACCTGCCCCATGTGGATCGCCCTGCCCCAGACCCGCCTGTGACTGTTCCTCCTCCAGCGCAGTGCAGGCTGTGCAGAGGTGACTTCCCTAAACTGGTGTTTAGTTTAACGAGTGAGACCGGCCGAGGCCGTGCACCTGTTTTCCTGAAAGCAGGCGGCTGGTGACGACCCAGCATTGTTTGCCAGCAATGTTCATGGCTGGGCTCAGACAGACGTGCTGAACGCCGTGGGGCTAAGACAGGACATGACGTCTCTGCTGAGGCCTGCGTGACCCCAGAGGAAAACTCCTTCTAGAATTGGCTACAAAGCAGACTACTCGTTAACTGCGACCTAGATCTGGCTGTTCTGCCCCTTAGGCAGGAACGTTTTGGTCCGTCTGTTAGGAGCCTTGCCCACCTAACCACTTGTCTAGCACATCCAGCCCCACTCGCTTCACCATTTTCCACAATGAAGGAAAGTCCAGGTGCTGGCTGCCTCGTGGCCTTCTGTTCCCCATCAACAACTGGTCATCCCAGATCCATGCTTCACTCCTATTCTGCGTCTTGCTCTTTCTTCCTGCCATGCTCTGTAACACTTGACAGGAAACTGGAACCCACAGCAGGGGTCTCTAATAGCCCCATAATGATCTGAGATATATTTTTGGCAAAAATACCAAGATGAATATATAATTTAATGCTGCTCATACAGTTTGATTAATCTGAATATTATAGTTTGATTATAAGTTAATAGAACAAGGCATGAACAAAAGTATAGTAAATGTTTAAATATCTAAAAATTGCTACAGTAAAAGACACACTGCCATTACTGCCCCTCAAAATGCTCCCCTTGGACTTTCCACCATGAGCAATGAGGGGAAGGCTGCACGGGACAAGCTCTGAAGATGTGCTACGGAAGACACAGACAGGTGCAAGGAACAGGGTGGCAGAGCAGGCCAGGAAGGGAAGGTGAATTAAAGGAGAAGCCCAACAGACCCAAATCTGGAACCAGGGTATCTAAAAGGGAAACCCGGACTTCCCTTTGGACCTGATTCCCCTTTTGTGCTAGATCCAACCATATATCACTCATGTGCATCGGAACTTGTTTTAACAATGTCAATTTTTCATCAGTGACCCTTATGGTGTGACATACACTACTATGGATGGACTGGGATGTGGTGGGTGGGGGAAGGAAGAAGGAAGAGAAAAGGGAAAGATCAGAATGAACAGAAGGAGAAAAGAGAAACAACAATGCATAAATGAAAGGTGAGAGGTCCGACTCTGTTGATACTATTTTTGTATCTTCATAGAGGGCTGGTGGAGAGGAGGTTTGAATGTTTGCAGGAGTGGGACAAAGTATGCAACTGGAGAAGGATGGAAGATGTGAGAAGGTCAGAACCCAAAAATAAGTGGACAATTTGTGTTTGGGTCATCTATATACAGTTTTGGTGGGGTTAACCTGACTTGCTCATGAAAGGTACTATTTAAGTGAAGGCTCTAGTTAATTCTGGCTCTCCTTTGTACATATACAGAAACCTGCCATATATATGTTGGAGGAAAGGGGGAAAGTAAAGAAGATAAAGGAATAATAAAGAAAGTGAAGATAGAAAGGAGGGAGAAAAAAACAACAAAAACAAAAACAAAAAACCTCATGCAGTAGCTAAAACACAAAACTGAAGCATTCTCATGGTTCTGTTTCTATTGTAATATGAATTCAGCCAGTGCACTTGTCCCCTCATGATTGTAAGCAGGGAAGCCTTGATCATTAGAGGAGTCTGGACGGGTTTCTGGGTCTCGTTCCCTTTTTGGAGCTTCACTGTGACCTCAAGGTGCATCTTCTCCTCACCCTACCAGTCTCCAGCCAGCTCCTGCTGGTCTCCAGTCTGGTCCTATATGATGTGTTAAGTTCCCTGTGAGTGGAAGACCAGGCACTTGCCTGAGAAACTGAGCTGCCTCCCACTGGGAGCCATGCTCTGGGCAAGGCTAACCAGAGATCTCTGCCTCTGTCCTAAAATCAGACCAGTCAATTAAATCTCAGAGGATAGAGTGCAGTAAGGTGGGTTCAGCACCCCATTTTCTGCTGATTTCTGCATGGGCCCTCTGAATCTCTGCTCTCAGCCCTGAGCACCAAACCCTGTGGATGCTTCTGTGTTCTCTCCACAAGGCTTCTGAGAAGCACACCCACTGTGGCCAAGTGCCACCCTCCACTAGGGCTGTCCACCGACAGGGTTTCCTTACTGCTTTCTGCAGAGCACCCTCTCTGGACACAAACTCAGGGGCTTGGGACCTGAGAGGTCAAGGAACCTCAGCTCAGGATGGTGAGGGTTCCTGTGGGTGTGTTTGATGGTGGGCAGTGGGTAGAAACCAGGATCCCTTGGATCCAACTCTGCCAGTGTTTCAGGCAGAGTGAGCAGAAGGCTTTGTCTCAGCCAGACTAGCAGTCCACAGTTGCTTGTTTCTGACTTTCCCAAGGCGCACAGGTGCAATCTCAGACTCTGTTCGCGGCCTGCAGTTACTCTGGTGGCCTGGCCTGAAAACATCCCTTTGCCGTGCTCCTTTCCCCGTAAGGAGGGTAAGAAGGATAAAGTCTATTCCTCAGGCCTCCTTCACTGCCTTGCAGGGTCTTTCCCCTAGCAACACAGTGACCAGGCCTGATCCTGCAGGGCAGGTTAAAGAGGAAGATAAATACCAAAAAGCAAACAAAACCAATATCACATCCCTGGGAAGCAGTCAGTATCTGAAAAGATTGCATGATAGCAATACAGTCTTTCCACTGAAATAGATCTCCAAGACTCAAAACACAACACAACACAACACAACACAACACAACAAGCATGGGAAAACAAGGCAGCAAAATGTCCCCAAAAACTTTCCAAAAACTCTTTAACTTCCCCAAATCTGATCCAGTGTGCAGTAATGGGAAAGAAATAAAAACAGTTGAAATGTACAAAGTAATAAAAGAAGAAATGCAAAAAATACCAGTAAGGTGTTTTCTTAGCACAAAGTTGGTGTAACGAAAGTAACAGACCCTATTCACAGAAATAATAGCAGAAAACTTTCCAAAAAGGGAAGAGAATCTGAAATACAGGTAAGTGAGGCATACAGAAACCCAATTAACCATAACCAAAATCAATCTTCACCCAGACATATAATAATAAGGGTATCAGAAATACAGCACAAGAACAAAATACTAAAAGCTGTCAGAGAAAAGAAACACATCACCTATGAAGGAAAGCCTATCAGAATCACGGCAGACTTCTCAACACAAACCTTTAAGTTAAGAAGAGCTTGGAGTGAAGTATTTCAAATTCTGAAAGAAAACAACTTTCAACCCAAATTGATGTACCCTGCAAAACATTCCTTAAAAACTGATGGAGAAATAAGATATTTTCATGACAAAGAACAACTGAAGAAATTTATGGCCACCAAACCAACACCACAAAGAGTACTGAAAGACACTCTAGAAAGAGACAAAGACAGCTACAATCTTATGAACAACAACAAAAGGAAACCAATAAGCAGGGCAAATAATTAAACGGAAAATGTAGAAAACCAACAACAGAACGATATCATGACAGGGATGAGCCAGTACATATCAGTTATATCAATCAATGTAAATGGTCTCAACTCACCAATGAAAAGAAACAGACTAGCAGAGTGGGTTAGGAAACAAAATCCAACAATATGCTGTGTACAAGAAACACATTTCACTCAAAAGGAAATTCAGACTAAAAATCAAAGGATAGAAAACAATACTCCATGCAACAGGAACCCAGAAAAAAGCTGGGGTAGCTATTATGTTTGCAGACAATATAAACTTCAAACCAAAAATGATCAAAAGAGATAAAGCAGGTCACTACATACTTGTTAGGGGAAAACTTCAAGAGGAAGAGATTACAATCATAAATATATATGCACTGAATATGGGAGCACCCAACTATGTAAGACAATTCCTAACAGACATGAAAAACCAAATAAACAATAATACAGTTATAACAGGGGACCTTAACACCCCACGGTCACAGACAGACAGATCAACCAAACAAAAAATCAGCAAAGAAATAACAGAACTGAATCAAACTTGTAAACAAATGGACCTAGTAGATGTGTACCGAGTATTTCTTCCATCAACATCAGAATACACATTCTTCTCAGCTGCACATGGGTCATTCTCTAAAATAGATCATATACTGGTCCACAAAACATGCTTAAGTAAATGCAAAGGAACTGAAATTATTTCATGCATATTATCTGACCATAGGGCAGTAAAGTTGGAAATGAATGACAAAAAAACCTACAATAACTGCATAAATACATGGAAATTAAATAATACTCCCCTAAATAATCAATGGGTCACAGAAGAAGTTAAAGAAGAAATTAAACAATATCTACAAATGAATGAAAATGCAAATACAAATTACCGGAACCTGTGGGACACAATGAAAGCAGTTCTCAGAGGGAAATTTATACCACTAAACTCCGACATCAGAAAAACGGAAAGAACACACATAAACAACCTAAGGCTGCACCTCAAACTTCTAGAAAAAGAAGAACAAGTCAAGTCCAAAGCCCAAAGAAGGGGGGAAATTATTAAGATTAGAGCATAAATTAATGCAATTGAAACTAAGAAAACAATACAAAGAATTAATGAATAGAAGAGCTGGTTCTTTGAAAGAGTAAATAAAATAGAGAAATCCTTAGCCAACCTTATCAAAAAGAGGAAAGAAAACACTCAGATTCATGCAATAAGAAATGGAAAGGGTAAAATCACTACAGACCCTGTGGAAATACAGAAGATCATTAACAACTACTTCGAAAACCTTTACTCACATAGATTCGATAACACAGAAGAAATGGACAGATTCCTAGAAACCTATCAATTACAAAAGGTGAATCAAGAAGATGTAAAGCTGCTGAATAACCCAATTTCAGCTAATGAAATTGAAAATGTAATTAGGACCCTACCAACAAAGAAAAACCCGGGCCCTGATGGATTCACTGCTGAATTCTACAAAAAATTTAGGGAAGACCTAATGCCAACACTCCTCAAACTCTTCAATGAAATTCAAAGGGAAGTAAGTCTCCCTAACTCATTCCTGGAAACAAGTATTACCCTAATACTAAAACCAGAGAAAGACCCAACCAAAAAAGAAAATTACAGGCCAATCTCCCTCATAAACATAGATGCAAAAATCCTCAATAAAATACTGGCAAATAGAATACAGCAAGTTATCAGAAAGATTATACACCATGATCAAGTGGGATTCATCCCAGAAATGCAGAGATGATTCAACATACACAAATCAATAAATGTAATACACCATATCAACAAGGCAAAGGACAAGAACCACATGATCATCTCAATAGATGCAGAAAAAACTTTTGACAAAATTCAACACCCATTCGTGATAAAAACCCTACAGAAAATCAGAATAGATGATCTCTACCTCAACCTGATACAAGCCATATATCATAAACCAACAGTCTACATCTTACTGAATGGAGAAAAACTGAAAACTTTCAACCTAAAATCAGGAACAAGACAAGGATGCCCATTATCACCACTCCTATTCAATATAGTTCTGGAAATACTAGCTAGAGCAATTAGACAAGAGAAAGAAAGAAAGGGAATAAAGATAGGAAAGGAAGAAATTATCATTATTTGCAGACGATATGATACTCTACATAGAAGACCCCCAAAGATTCATTAGAAGACTTCTAGAAGTAATAACCAAATTCAGTAATGTAGCTGGATACAAGGAGAACACTCAAAAATCAACAGCATTCCTGTACACAAACAACAAAGTCACTGAGAGAGAAATAAGGGAAACCACACCCTTCACTATAAATGAATATTAAAGCAGAGACACTAAACTTACTAGAAGATAGAGTAGGTAAAAATCTTGATGACATAGGAGTAGGCAGAGAGTTCATGAACAAAAATCAAATTGCACGGGAAACACTTCCCAGAATCAACAACTGGAATCTCATCTTACTAAAAAGTTTTTGCATGTGAAAGGAAATCTCCAACAGAGTGAAAAGAAAACCCATGAACTGGGAAAATATCTTAGCCAATTGTCCATCAGACAAAGGACTTCTATTTAAAACATATAAAGAATTAAAAGAAATCAGGCCTCTAAAATTCAAAGACCCAATCCAAAACTTGGCATCTGAGATGAACACACACTTCTCAGACAAAGAAATACAAATGGCAAATAAATATATGAAAAAATGTGCAACATCAGTGGTCATTTGGGAAATGCAAATTAAAACAACACTGAGGTTCCACCTCACTCCAGAAAGAATAGCCAAGATTAAAAATTCAACCAACAACAAATGCTGGAGGGGCTGTGGGGAAAAAGGAACTCTTCTCCACTGTTGGTGCGAGTGTAGACTGGTGCAACCACTGTGGAAGTCAGTGTGGAGATTCCTCAAGAAGCTAGGATTAGAGATCCCATTCAACCCAGCTATCCCACTTCTGGGTATTTTCCCAGAAGAATTGAAACTGTCATACCACAATTATATCTGTGCACCCATGTTTATAGCTACACAATTTGTAATAGCCAGATCTTGGAAACAACCCAAGTGCCCATCAATCAAGGAATGGATTAAAAAGATGTGGTATTTTTATACAATGGAGTACTACTCAGCTATTAAGAAAGATTGCATTGAGACTTTTGTAAGTAAATGGTCACAACTTGAGACCATACTCATAAGTGATATAAATCAAACCCACATGTGTAAATACCATATTGTCTCCCTAGTGTAAGAAATGGAAAAAGTATATATGATCCAAAATCTATAATAAATACTAGGTAAGGGTAAAAAACAGCTTGAAGAGCAAAAGTAATTGGGAAGGGAAAAGGGGGAAAGAGGGAAGGGAAAAGGAAAAAGATATATATAAATCTGTATATATGTATATGTAAGATGACTAAAACGAACACACTGCTGAATGTATTCATTATTGATAAAGAACAATTAATACTCATATGATTAAATCAATTATACATGTCTATATCTATTAATGTAAACAACCATTTTGAAGATAATGATACACAATATTGCAACCATTATCAAGTTTCTATCCTGTTTGTAAACCTGTAACGTTACTGCCATGCATTTACTCTAGTCGTTTGTTTGTCTCTTTTGCTTTTTGTCTTTGTTATATATGTCTTTCTTTTTCTCTTAAATAAAAATAAAATAAAAGCAAAGTAACAGACTTAACGAAATGATCAGAAAGCCTAAAGAAGGCATAAATGAAAACCTAGCAGAGCTAACCAACACAATACAAAAGATGAATGACCAGTTCACCAAAGAGTTACAGTGTGTGAAAAGGTACCAAAGAGAAACCCAAGCAAAAAATATGGGGAAAGAATCCAACATACAAGCAAAGGAGGCACAAAGAATCCAACAACCATGATCGTAAGAGAAACTTTTCATGATACATTAATTTAAAATCCCAGAATTCAAGCACAAAGACAGAATCTTACAAGTTATTTAGAGAAAAACAACAAAATACATATTAAGGTATCCTATTAAAATTAATTCTAATTTCTTAACATAAACCTTAATGATCAGGAAAGCTTGGAGAGAAGTTCTTCAAGTTATAAAAGAAAATAACTTTCGACACATACTAATGTATTGTGCAAGGCTATCTTTCAAAATTGGTGGAGTATTAGGACTCTCCAAAACAAAGAACACCTTAAGAAATTCATGACTACCAAAGCAGGACTACAAAAAATACTCAAGCATATCCAAAACAAAGACAGTGAAGTCTATGTCAAACAACCTACTGGAATGAATGTACCAAGCAGGGTGAGCAGTTAAACAAAAACTGAGGCGTGTCAACAACAGGAAAATGAAACAAAATGACATAAAACACCACACACAATGTTAGGAATCAGTTGATACTTTTCAGTAGTAATTAGCCATGTAAATGTTCTCAACTGGTCAGTCAAGAGACAGTGGAAGATTGGATCAAAAAGCAAAGCCCCATGCCTTGGAGCCAGCTGATTATGCACTGAAACCTCCACAAACAGTGAACTAAATAAAACTTTCCTTCCTTCATATTGGGTGTCAGGTATTTTGTCTCAGCGATGAGAGAAAAGTAACAAAGGCACACAACCAACTTCATAAAACAAATAATACAGGAGATAAAAGATCAGATAAACATCATCAGGATGATAGTGGAAGACCTCAACTCCCACTTTCACAAATAAATCAATTAGACAAAAAAAATCAACAACAACAACAACAACAAAAATCAGAGTTGAGCCAGATCTTTGAACAAATTGACTTAATAGGTTGTCTTCAGCCCAACAACAGGAACACATATTCTTCTCAACAGTACACAGAACTTTTCCAAAACAGAGCAGATCTCTTAACAACTGACAAAATATTCAGATAAAAAGCTAGCAAAACCAGGATTTGCATAGTGAAGTGAATAAACCTGACTTCCTAGACATTTGTAAAATATGTATATGGATAGGACAAAGTAAACATTCTCTTAAGGAACATTTAGCAAAATGAGTACATATAGTACATGAAGCAAAAATCCTAAATTATTCTGAGAGAAGTTATACTTGACATCAGTATTTTAAAAACCTAGAAAATCTGTAGAGCTTGTACATTTAACAACACATCCTTAAATAATCCATGGGTTATAACTGAAAGTATCACATTAAAAATCATCAAAGTTTTCTTCTACAAGAATGGGGAGGCAGGAATTAACAAAAGTGGAGGAAAGGGATAAAATAAGATCTGTTAACAGAAAACAAAAAAATGCAACCATAAAATAAATAAAACCGAAAGTTGATTTTCGAGGCCAAGAAAATTGATAAACAATTGGCAAGTCAGATCAAGGGAAAGGAGGTAAAGGGGAAAGAGTGAGAGGGAGAAAAACTTAGCAATAATAGGGAAAAGAGGACATCATGAGATATCCAATAGACATTACTTAGATACAATCTTATTATGAATAATTTTCTGCAAATGAATGAAAATATTAGGGGAAAATTTCAAAATCCAAAGAAAACCCAAATTAACTGAGCTCATACAAAAGATATACTATTCAGAAATTATAATTTTAATACAAAATCTACACAAAAAGAAATTATTAACATTGATATCTTTAGTGGTGAATACTTTAAAACATTTAAAGAAGAAAAAATATAAATCAAGCACAAATTCTTCCAATAATAGAATAGTAAGAGAATACTTCCAAACTTTTTTTGAGGCCACTATAACATTAATACCAAATTCTGACAAAGATGCTACAAGAGAGAAAAACAAAAGAACTCAAACAGAAAAACGAGGCACATTCCTTTAATTAAGGCTGTATAACACAGATAACAAAGCTAACAACAATATCACAAAAAAAGAAGATACAAAACGATCTTTCTCATGTATGTATATAGAAGCAAAAAAGACTCTGTAGAAAATATCAACACGTGGAATCTTGACATAAGACATAAGGGTAATGAATCATATGAGAACTGAGTTTATTCCACAAATGCAAGATTACTGTAACATTTGAAAAACGATGCAATCCACCACATTAATAAAATTTAAAATGTCATATGGCTATATCCATAAGGGAAAAAACAGTAAAAATAATAAAAATATTCAACATCCATTCATGATTAAAAACTCTTATCAACCTATGAATAAAATACTGCTTCTTGAATGTCTCAGAGTGGCATGAAATTTTACACAAGTATGAAATACTATGGGGAAACATATAAAACTTTTCCAAAGGTCTGAAGAATAAATGTTGACGCTGATTTCTACTCAACAATATTACTTTTACACAACATTTTCAATGAAGCAAGGGAAAATAAAAGCAAGCAAGGTATATTAATTTAAAGCATCTTTGTCAGGATTTGGTATTAATGTTACACTGGTCTCAAAAAAAGTTTGGAAGTATTCTCTTTTGTGGGAAATGACAACTTTATATTTAATTTATTTATTAAGTACAAAATGTAAAACACATTAGTAATCATAAGAACAACACAGCTGAGTAAGTAACATTACCAGATACTGTACCACAATGTATTAAAAAGCTATAATTATTTGGGCAGTTTAGTATTGGCACAAGATTAGAAAATAATCTTAGAAGTGTTCAGAAACTTAACTAGATATATGTGGCATTTCCAACAAATATGCTGGATCAAATGTACAGTCACAAGGGTAAGAACAAAATTTTACCCACATCTAATAACATGTCCAGAAATTAATTCCAGCTGAACCACAGATTTAATCCTAAAAGTAAAGCAATATATTAGAAGAAAACATAGCAGTACATTAACTGTGGTTTTGTGTACAAAGCAGAAAACTCAAAAGAAAAACGGGTAATAAATTTGATGATGCACTGCATAAAGAGTATACCCCAATGGTAACTTAACCTATGCAAACGTTATCAAAGCAATGCAAACAAAAGCCAGAAGTCATATTCTATCCCCACTTGAAATGAAGAGCACAAAATTACAAACTATATGCAAGTGTGAAGAAACTCATGAAATCCTCATTTGATATTAAAGAAAGTACTAATTCCTATAAACTGGGAAACTACCTAAAAATACCCACTGCAATTAAAGATGGAATGGTCTGTAGTCTATCTACTCCAAAATGTGATGTGTTCCTATTAAAAAAAACCTGACATACATGCTTATCAAAAGTCATGAAAGAGAATACCCATAGCAACAATCTTACTAATAGCCAAAACCAGCAAACAAACTGTTCAACCATAGATTTCATAAATTGTCACATATTGATAGATGATACTGTATAGCAATGAAAATAAATTAACTGTAATTATATGCAGAAAAGCTGACAAATTTCATAAATGTACTGGCAAGAAAAAAGCCAGATTTAAAAGAATAATTTATTACCTATAGATATAACAAATTCAACATGCACACCCATACCATCTGATCTCAGAAGTTAAGTAGTGTCAGGTAGGTAACTACTTGGTTGAGAAAAGAAGTAATATACTGTGAAATTCCATTTTTATAAAATTTATATGTGTGTTTAAGTATCTAATTTATAATAATTTCAAGAAAAGGTAAATATACTATTCTATGGGATTTGAAGCCAAGAGAGTTGTTTAGTGGGGAGGATGACCTGAAGTTTACCAAGAGGTGGGCTGGTGGGATTCTTTCTTGATTTGAGAGCTAGTTAGTGTGTGGTTACTCTATATACTGTACTTCAGTATAAAGTTTACTTTAAAATGCAGAATTTCGCTTCTGAGAATGGTTGAACAGCATATAATCTAACTAATTCTCCAGCCAATAATAACAACTCCAGACAAAACATTTTCATTAAAAACAAAAATAGCTGAAAGTTATAGAGAACAAGCAAATGCAGGCAGAAATCAGTCAAAGGCAGACACTGAAGGAAAGTATGCATTTAACCAGCTTTCCCCAAGGATATTCCCTTTCTGGTTCTCAGCAGAGGAGAAAAAAAGCAAATAAAAGCCTTAGTCTTCTAAGGCAAAAAAGCCAGGAATCAGAAGTCAGTATTATAAAAGCAGCTACATTGTGGGTAAAATACTACAAAGGAAGGAGCCAGAGGGGTTATCAAATTTAAAAGGACCCTCAAATCCTTCTTCATACTATGAAGTATAGAGACAAAGATAAGAACAAATAGAGTGAAGCAAGATTTAAAAAGTAAAAAGTCAAGTTTCCCAAATTCCCCCTCCCTACAACTGTTGCTCTTTGCTCTAAAACAGATCAAACAGTGACTGTTGTCCCTACAAGCAATATTTTGTAACCTCGTATTCCCATAACATCCTGTTATGCCTGAGCAAGGCCACCGAGATATGCCACGAAACTGTCACAGCTTGACAAACTGCCTTTGTTCTCCTTCTGCCCACCCCCATGTTACATGCTACTAGACCAACTACCTCAGCAACATGCATAAAACTGGAGTTTTTCCTTTGTTTGGCACTCAGTCATTTTGGACAGGAGACCACTGTATACCTAAAATCAAATAAATCCTCTGGAACCTCCAGCAGTTTCTCCAGTCTCTTGAATACTGCAACATTTCCTGGGAAACATTAAGGGACTGCAGACAGCAGACTTGCTGTCTCCTTTGCCAGTGGGCCCAGGGACCCCAGGCTCCTAGAGACTCTTGGCACCACTGGGTGAGGCTTAAACTTGGAGAAGGAACTGACTCTCCTATAGCCCAGCATCCTCCTCTTCCAACACAACAAAACCTGACGGAATTCAGCACTATTCTGGAATAGTACACTACAGGGTCAAGGTAAGGTTTTGGGGTCCAAGGTAGGACAGCAAGGGCAGAGAAAGGGAGCCTGATCACCTTCTGAGGTGTACTGAGTAGTCACCTCAAAACAAAAGAAAAAGAGGAGTCAGTTCTGCTGGGGAGCTCATGGGCAAAACAAAACAAAACCACCAAACAAGCAACAACAAAAAGAGAAAGAGAAACCTGTTCTACAAGAGCTGTCAGAAGAGACAGAGATCCCTCCCTGCTCAGGCCCCCATCTACCCAACTTTGAAAGGCTGGCCCATGGGGAAATGGGATCAGGTAACAGTGACTCTCAGGCATCACCTGTGGGGGAAGAGTTAAGAGACTCTGCCCCAGGAGGAAATGAGAAGGAACAAATGATCACTCCAGTCACCTCTGATCAGGCCTGAATGGGCCTTACAGGTGCCCCTTCAAGAGACTAGGGGGCATGATACAGATGGCCAAATCCAAGAGGGACAATGGAGTTTCGTCTATCAGACCTTGTCAACCTCTGACCTAAACTGAAAACATCATACCCACTCCTATTCAGTAAAGCTCAAAGCCCTTACAGATTTGCTGCAATTCACTTTTCAGACACATAACTCAACATGGCCAGACTGCACACAGCTCCTCCTGATGCTGTTTAACACTGAGGAACACTAGCCAGTGACCCAAGCATCCCTCCACTGGCTAGAAAACAATGTCTCAGAGGTTGTGCTGAATGTTCAAGCATATGCTCATGGCCAATTCCCAGAGGCAAACCCCAAACGGGACCCAGAAGATGAAGTTCATTTACAATGCTTACAGACATGCCAATGTAACCCTCTTACAAGGTTTAAAGGAGGGCAGAAAGAAAATAATAAACATGGGAAAAACCTCAGAGATACTCCAGGGGTTCTAGTGAAAGCCCTAGCCAATTTTAGGAGAGGTTCTGTGAGGCATTCCAGTTTTACGCTCCATTTAATCCTGAGGCTGCTGGAAATCAGTGCATGGCAAATGCCACCTTTGTGGGGCAGTCTCAGGAACATCAGGCAAAAGCTACAGAAGCCAGAGGGTTTTGTGGGCATGAATATGACCCAGCATATAGAGGTGGTTACCAAAGTGTATATAAACTGGGATCAGAAGGCCAAACAGGAAGCTGATAGGCTGATAGAAGGCTCAAAAGTAAATAAAAAATAAAAACCAGACCTGTTAGCGGCAACACTGTGGGGAGAAACACAGGGGTCAAGAAAGGTGGGGAAATGGCTGTGGACAAGGCAAGGGCCCAACCAGACAGGGAGCCAGAAATTGACCAAAGCTAGACTGGGATCAATGTGTGCAGGATTAAGAAAAGGGCACTGGAAAAATAAATCCCCAGAAAATGCGGATGGACATGATGAAAGTGATTAAATTAGGAAGTCAGCTGCTAAAGGACACCAGTTATGGGAGGAGTCAGAAGCTGACCTCGCCAGGTTTGTGGGAACTAAAGGTTACAAGGACTAGGTAAGACCAGGTCTATCTCCCCAGGCCTCCAGGAGTTCGTGGTCACTGTGAAAGTGGGGGGCGCATTGATGGACTTTATGGTAGACAGTAAAGCTGAACACTCAGTGGGACAACCCATTGATCCATTACCCAAGAAAAATGTGACTACTGTGGGCACTACTAGGGAACCAGAAAAGAGGCCATTTTGCCAACAAAAAGGAGTGATATAGGGAATAAGAAGTCCAACATGAATTCCTGTATCTTCCAAACTCCCTGTTCCCCTACTGGGAAGGGGTCTGCTCTAAAGACTATAGGCCAAAATTACTTTTGGATCACAAGGAAATATGACTTTAAATCTGGCTCAGACAGGGGCTATGTGTGAACTCTTACTGTCATATCAACAGAAAAATTAAGGCTGTATTCACATAAGTCACCCAAGCAGGAACAGATGAGTACACCAGTACAAAAGGTGCGGGTCAAAGACAACTCAGCTGGGCTAGCTGTAAATCAGACACCAGTGATAGTGAAACTGAAACCAAGGGTGACTTTGGTCTAAGTCCACCAATATTCCTGCCCCCAAGAAGCTATACAAGGCATTCAAGGACATTTAAAGCAGCTCTTAGAACATATAATCTTGGCTAGACGCCAGTCATTTTGGAACACCCCGCTCTCAGGAACTAATGAATAATAGACCTACTATAGGACCTGTATGCTGCGAATTAAGCCACTTGAGACCACCTACCCAATGGTACAAAATCCACATTCATTGATGGGACTCATTCCAACAAGTGCTACCTGGTTTATTTGCTTGGACTTAGAAGATGCAATTTATTTTTTATTTTTATTTTTTATTTTTTGTGTGTCTGCACCTTGCATCAGTCAGTCAGCCCATCTCTGCATTTCAATGGGAGGATTCTGCCATGGGCATAAAGGAACTGCTCACCTGGACTAGGCTTCCCAAAGGACTGAAGAACTCTTCTACCTTTAGAGAGATGCTGATCACTGGCCTCAAAGGTTTCATCACACCACAGTACACCTGCACCTTTCTACAGTAGGTACATGATCTTCTCTGGCAGCTCCAACCTGTGAGGACTCCTTTCAAGAAACTAAAGACCTCTGTCATCTACTTTGGAAGGCTGGATATAAAGCATCCAAGAAAAAGGCACAAATCTGCCAACAACAGGCCAAATATCTGGGTTTCACAGTGACACAAGGGGAGCATCAATTGGAGATGGAGTAAAACAGGTTGTGTGCGCCCTCCCAATCCCAACCACTCAACACCAGATAAGAGTTTTAGGGACAGTGGGATTCTGTCATATCTGGATCACAAATTTCTCACTTATGGCTAAGTCCCTACATGAAGCCACAAAGGAGGGGGTTCCTCTGGGAAGCTGGTTAGCAAAGGACATTTAGACAAATCAAGAAACCCCTGACTCAGGGCTCAGTTTTAGGACTGTCAGACATAGCTACACCTTTCTTCCTATATGTCCATGAATGAAAAGCAATGACCACAGGAGTCCTAACTCAGGTCATGGGATCTTGGCACCTCCCAGTGACATACTAGTCAAAATAATTAGACTCTGTGGCTCTAGGATGGCATCCATGATTCTGGGAACTTGATGCCACCACCCTGTTGATGCAGGAAGCAGACAAGCTGACCCTGGGACAACAACTGACTATCAGATTACCACACTCAGTTATAACTTTAATAGACTAGAGGGGACACTATCGGTTTCCAAATTCAAGGGTGACTTGATATCAAGGGTTGTATGCAAAAATCCTCACGTAACTCTAAAAACAGTGAACAGTCTTAACTCAGCTACTTTGCTCCCAGTCAAACCAGAAGTCCCCCTTCACAACTCTGTGGAAACTGTAGATTAGGTATTGTACAGCCAGGGGGACCACATGGATCACCCCTCAGAGACCTAGATGTTAAATATTTCACAGATGGAAGCAGTTTTGTACTAGAATGGGTTCAATGGTGGAGGCTCAGTCTCTACCCACCAAAGCCTCAGCCCAGAAGGCAGAGCTGGTTACCTTGATGAGAGTTCTTTTGCTAACAAAATACAAAAGACCTAGTATCTACACTGTTCCACTACATGTTCATGGAGTTATGTACAGAGAAAGAGGAATCTCAAATGCTGGGAGAAAAAAAACTGAAGTACAAAATAATAAAATTCTGTAGCTTTCAGATATGATATGGACATCAAAAAACAAAACAAACAAACAAAAAAAAAAACAAAGCAGCTGTTAAACACTGCAGGGAACACCAACAGACTAAAACAATAAAAGCCAAAGGACACCAAGACAGAAAGAAAAACAAAATGGGCTTCACTGAAAGCCCCATAATCCAAAAGAAAGGCACTGACCATGACCCTCATCCCAGAGTCTCCTCTTCAGGAAACCCCAAAGGACTCTCCAAAACAAAAATGAAAGAAAAGAAAAAAAAAAAAGAAAACATGGTTTGTTCTATCAAGGGAGGATGATGGAAATTCTCTGATGAGAAACTGGCCATCCCTGAAATTACGGCCCCGAGGTTTGTAAGGTAGTTCCATCAACACCAGACACATAGTAGGCCATCATTTCTATGTATTGAGGCTCACTGCCATCACTTGAGCTGTGTGTGAGCAATGCCTAACCTATGCTAAAAACAACTCAAGGCAAGGGCCCACTCAGCCCCTGGCTATTCAGGATACTACCCATGTGAAAACTTGCTTATGGACTACACAGAACTGCTTTGAGCAGGAGGTTATCAGTATATGTTGGTGCTTCTCTGCACCTTTTTGGGATGGGTTGAGGCTTTTCTCACCTGAACCAAAAAAATACAAGAGGTGACAAAAGCAGACATTATCCGAAGGTTGGGACTATCCAGGACCTTGGGGTCAGATAATGGGCAATTGTCCATCACTGAGATAGTCTAGGAGCTCACATGGATATTAAAAATAAAATGAAAACTACACACAGCCTCATGGACCCAGAGCTCAGGAAACGTGAAGCAAATGAACCAGACACTTACACAGTTGCTAAAAAATACTGCCATGTACCAGAAACTCATAACCTCAATGAATGTAAACACTATATGCCATAACATGAGCAAAGATTAATCTTTTGGTTTTTGTTTGTTTGTTTGTTTGTTTCTTTAAAGACATGGTCTTGCTGCATAGTTCTGGCTGGCCTTGAGTTCGTCATGTAGCCTACGCTTGCCTCAAATTCAGTGATCCTCTTGCCTCAGTCTCCCAAGTGCTGGGGTTACAGGCATGAGCCACCATGCCTAGCAAGCTACGATTAATAATATTAGCAAAAATGAAAAATGGGATAAGGAAACTCGAAGAGGGAAGGGAAGAAGGGAAGGATCTAAAAAAAAAAAGCAAGAAAGATACTGTGGTACGTACATGTAACTACTTCCCAAGATGACTGCAAACTGCAGGACTTCAAACACATGCAAATAAAACAAAAAATTAAAAACTAAAAAAAATTATGAAATATAATTTTAGATTTTTACAGTCTAATTTCTTTCAGACTTTGGAGCAATGAGACCATGATTATTTCTACAGCTATATTAATACAGAGGATAAGCTTACTTTGTTTCATGAAGAAATTCAGGTACAATACAAAGCCATTTAATTTTGAAATACTTCTACCAAATCTTTTATGTGGGAGATGATTCAAAACTTATAATGAAAGCTGCTGAACTATTCATCTCAAAGACTTTAAAATTTTCACTTATGTATAACACTTGTGAGACAATTATTTTTAGATATATTTAAAATATTTCCTTATATTAATGAAAATATTTCCTTATATTAAATAACAACTAATATCTACATAAATGAGATACTGAATCACTTGTGTCTTTGAATCACTGTGATTTGAAACAGAAATCACAAGTGGGGAGAAAGAAAGTCTAATGTTACCATTTATTCATTTTAAATACAATAAATATCTATGTACATTTAATAAACTCATAATCCCAGACTGATATTCATAATATCATTGGTTAAATTACCAAGTTACTCTATTATGTAGGTACAGGGAATAAATGAGTCTACTTACACTTTTGATAATAACTTCACACATATGTTATATGAAATATGATAACAAACGTGATCTTAATAGAAAATATACTTAGAAATAAATGCACTATTTGCCTTCTCCATTGGAAAAAATCCTTAAGAAAACTCTTGTCCTCTATTAAAATATATATTCATACCCTGACTTATACCTACCATTAATGATTAATGTATATTTAGACAATGGTAATGTTTTGAACCTTCTACCAATTTCTCAGTTCCTTGTAGGTTGTATGTATATATGTATGTATGTATATGTGTGTGTATGTGTGTATACTTTGAGACACAGTCTTCTTTTTTAATTTTATTAGTACACTTTTGACATACATAATAATCACATTCATCACAGGGAATTTGAATCTGTTCATATTATATCTTAGTGTTTTTTATTCCATTCCTGTCCCTTCCCTTCAATCCTTCTTCCCCTCTCTTATATAAAACTTTGTTTCTATTGTTTTCCTTCTATTCTCCTTTTTAATTTTTATCCTTTCACTTCCTTTGTTTTTTATTTTTCCTCTCTCTTCACTTCCCCCTCTCCCCTACCTCATTCCCTTTTCCATTGGAATATTTCTTTCCTATTTCCTAATATCTATCATCCATTTGGTCTTCATTCACTCACAAGAGAAACAATGTGATATTTAAACATATGTTTCTGATTTATTTCACTTAAAAGAATGGTCTCAAGGTGCACTCATTTACATAAAAATGTAAATTTATCCTTCTCCACAGCAGAATAGTACTTCATTGCATATTAAAAACCATATCTTTAATCCATTCGTTTGATAATGGTCATCTGGGATGTTTCCAAGATTTAGCTATTACAAATTGTGCTGCTATAAACATGGGTGTACATATAGCACTATGGTATGGTGCTTTTAAGTCTTTCAGCAAGATACCTAGAAAGGGAATATTTGGGTCAAATGGATTCTCTGGTTTTAGTTTCTGAAGATTCACCATCACCGCACTGATTATACCAATTTACACTTCCACCAACAGTGGAGAAGGGTTACTTTTCTTCTACAGATTCACCAATATTTCTTGCTGATTGATTTTTTTGAAGATAACCATTCTTTCTGGAGTGAGATGGCATCTCAGTGTGGTTTTAATTTGTATTTCTTGAACGACCAGTGATGCTGAACATTTTTTCATGTATTTATTTACTGTTTGTACATTTTCATTTGAGAAGTGTCTGTTCACTTCAGATGCCCATTTTTGGACACACTATTATCTCAATAGACACAGAAAAAGCATTTGACAAAGTCCAACACACATTCATGATAAAAACTCCACAGAAAATTGGAATAGAAGGTCTTTATCTCAATCTGATAAGAGCCATCTATGACAAACCAACAGCCAACATCATACTAAATGGTTGCAAACTGAAAGCTTTCACTCTAAGATCAGGAACAAGACAAGGATGCTCACTATCACCACTCTTGTTCAATACAGTTCTGGAAATGTTAGCCACAGCAACTAAACTAGATAAGTGAACTAAATTTTTAAAAATAAGGGTAGGAAAGCAGGAAGTTAAGTTATCATAATGTACTGACAACATAATATTCTACATAGAAGATCCCAAAAACTTCACCAAAAGACTCCTAGATTTAATAACCAAATTTAGTACTGTAGTAGGATATAAAATCAACACTGAGAAATCAATAGCATTCCTGTACATGAATAACACACTCATTGAGAGAAAAATTAGAGAATCAACACCTTTCACAATATCATTCAAAAATACAAAATACTAAGGAATCAATCTAATGAAGGAAGTGAAAGTTCTATAATCAGAAAATTACAGTACTCTAAAAAAGGAGATCAAAGAGGTTATCAGAAAATGGAAAGATATCCCCTGTTCATCAATAGGCAGAACCAATATAGTGAAAATGGCCACACTTCCAAAACTGTTACACAGACAATGCAATCCCAACTGAAATACCAATAGCATACAGAACTAAAGAAAACAATCCTAAAATTCATTTGGAACCAGAAGAGACCTATAATAGCAAAAACAATTCTGGGCAACAAAAGCAAGGTAGGGGACATCACAATTCCCAACTTGAAATTATACTACAAAGCTACTGTGACAACGACAGCATAAGACTGGCAAAAACCAGACCCAAGTATCAACGGAACAGAATGGAAGATGCAAAAACAACTCCAAGCACAGTTATCGACCTTATCTTTGACAGAGAGGCCAAACACCACCACCAGAAGGAAGACAGCTTCTTTCAATAAGTGATGCTGAAAAAACTGGCTTTCCACATGCCTAAGATTAAACCTAGACCCCTATCTCTCACCATGCACTACCCTAAAATTGAAACAGATCAAAAACCTAAATACTAAAACAGACACATGCAATCTTCTGGAAAACAGAATAGGTAAAACTCTTGAAGACATACGTATAGGCAAAGACGATGAAGAAAACCCCAACCCCACAGGAAATACTAAAGAATCAACAACTGGGATCTCATCTTATTAAAAAGCTTTTGCACACCAAAAGAAATCACCAACAGAGTAAAGAGACAACCCATATTGTGGGAAAAAAATTTTTTATCAGCTATTCCTCAATATATCTAGAATATATATCAAGAACCGAAAAAAAATCAGAACCGCCCCCCCCCCCGCGCCAATTTTACAGGCTCGTTATGTTGTTCAGGTTGGTCTTAAACTCAAGGCTGAAGAGAGCCTCCCACCTTAGCTTCCACAGTTGTTCAAAATACAGCTTTTATTTCTTTTATGCATATGTACCCATTATTAATTGCAAATAAATTATTTATTAGAAATTAGTCTGTAGTGACAAGGTTGCATGGTATAGTATAGAGAGATTATGTCACCTATGGACAAATTTAATGCAATTAATGATTAACAGTAGAGTCATTTTGGGAATGGAAAAATATTAAAAAGCTACAAGATTAAATTAACTGAGAGCTGGGTGTGGTGGCACATGCCTTTAATTCCAGCACTTGGGAGGCTGAAGCAGGAGGATTGTTGCAAGTTCGAGATCAGCCTGGGCTACAAAGTGAGCTCAAGGCCAGCCTGAACCTCATAGTGACAGCTTGTCTCAAAAAACAGGGCTGGGGATTTAGCTCAGTGGCTTAAGCACCTGCCTGGCAGGTGTGAGGTTGTGAGTTCAACCCCTGGTACCAAAAAAAAAAAAAAAAAAAAAAAGATTACATTAACTGAATAGCCTAAGCACGGACTAGGGAGATCCAGGAAGGAAGCTAAGCCCCTCCTTGTGAGCCAGCCAGCACATGGGCCAGGGAGAACCAGCAAAGAAGTTAAGCCCCCACCTGTGAGCCAGCTGAAGCACAGACCATGGATAAGCAAGAAGGAAGCTAAGCTTCCGCCTATGAGCCAGGCAGCGCACAGGCTGGGGAGAACCAGGAAGGAAGCTAAGCTGAGTCCCCACCTGTGAGCCAGCTGAAGCCCAGACCACAGAGAACCAGGAAGGAAGCTAAGCTCCAACCTGTGAGCCCGCTAGTGCACAGGTTGGGGAGTGAACAATAGCCTCTGTACCCTCCCCAAACCTCACTCCCACCATGCAAATCCAGCTGATTCAGAGGAACTGTACTGTTTGATTGATTTTGCAGGCCTAAAGCCAGCAGTTTGAGTAACTATTTAGAGGACAACGATGTGCAATATAGTAACTATTTTAGATTTCCTACTGTCTTATCACTGTTTTGATTCATTTTATTGTTGCTTTATTCCTTTTAAAATTAAAATAAATAAAATAAATTAATTGAATAAAAGTCCATGACATACATAACTAATAAAAAATACTAATCTCATGGCTCCTCATATTCACTTTTCCCAATTAGCCGGGGGCAGGGAAGGAGGTGGAAATTCTTGGTAAATTTAAGTGTTTCAGATATTAACTGCTCTCAAACATACCCATTATTGCAATAACAACAACATAAGTAAAGGCCAATCCTATAAGAAAGGAAAGTGCTGACTAGTGTTAGCAGCATATAAACTTAAACTCTAAGAATTAGTATATATGACTTATATTAGCTATCTTTCATTACACTATACATATTACGATTTCAAGAGAATATACTTAATAGATAAAAGTGGTCAGAAAGTAAAATTACTTTCATAAAATTGACTGTAATGTTGTAATAACTCTAACATGTCATAATGGCATTTGAAAATAAGGGGTGATTGGATGTTTACAGTCAGGGAAGGCTGAAAAAGATTACAGAAATAGTGTTCAATATATATCATCCAAGTGTGAGATTATATTTAGTGCAAATAAAATTCCAATCATTAAAGAGATTATTTTTAAAATGAGGGAACATGATTTTCTATGGTTTCCTGTGAATGGCCACAGGACCAATCTTTTGCCCTTAATTCTCTCACACTCACCCAACAGCCTTTGGATATATTTTAGTCCTTTATTCAACAGAAGGGTGAGATCCATATACACTACAGTCATTTGTTGTGTTGCCATGTATACTATACTTCTCATAATTAATAAATGACATAACATTTACGCTTCCAAGTAGACACTTGGGTAATCTGGCCAATGTCAGGCTTCTAATAGTTGATAAAAATGCTGCTAAACCAGAAGCATGCTAACTCTACAAAAAGAAAACTACAGCATACTATATATGAATACTAAACAAAACAATACACAGCTATCTTATCTCTCAATAATAGATTCATTAAAAAAGGTAAGACATAATTTAGTAAAAATAACACCGAATTGTGGGGGGGACCTGGAAAACACTTCTAAATTTGTTAAGCTTCTCTGGACTGGCCTAATTCTATTGTTATAGTTAGACTATGTACAATCCAAGGTAAAAATCTAGGTACAAAAATAATCATAGTAATAAGAATAACAACAACAATAACAGTTTCTATTCTAGAGATTAAAAGACTTCTTATAACAATTGATGAGGTAGGTATTATTGTTTATATTTTATAGAAGAAAATGAAGCATACAGAGATAATTTGCCCCAAATCTTGGAACTCTAAACTGACTGAAGATTTTAACACTGCTTAGACTGAAGTCAAACTTCACATTTTCCATTGTTATACTTGCCATTCTAAACATTTACAAAAACACTAGGGACAATGAAAGTAGAAATGATCATTTTGGGTATTTACAGCAACATGATCAAACTTCACTATAGTACCCATAACATTCTTAAGGTGCTAAGTACTATGATTTAAATATAACTGCTTATTTGGGGTCATACATCCACAATACAATTGTAAAGCACTTTAACATTATGATGAGTAAACGCTATGGTTATAACTTTATATTAGTGTAGCAAAAAATAGAAGACAGTATAGCTATGATGCCTGCTAACACCCATATCGGTCTTTAAATTCTACCACATGTACACTTGAGATTAGGAAAATTCAATAGAAATATGATAAATGTTGTTGAAAACGTACTTTGCAGTCTCCGTGTCGGGCTCTCTCCATGGAGCTGTCTTCGTGGCGTATATGGAGATGGGTGGGGAAGTGGCAACGAAGAGACATCATGGGTCTGGAGTTTGTACCAATGCGGCTCATCATCTAATAATGCTGTTTCTAGTTCAATTAAAATCTACAGACCCAAAAGACAAAGGACTGTTATAGTATAACAATATTAAAAAAGTTCTCTTAGATGTTCTTACAACTTTTATTATAGTAGAAATAGTAATTCTGTTAGATCGAAAATAAGGTCATCTAGATGTTGCAAAATTATCCACAGATTTTGATTAAAAAATGAAGTTTCCTAACTTGTCAGAGATTTATTGGTTTAAAATATATACCACATTCACTTGGTAGCCTCTTGGCCAACCAACTATTAGATGCTATTAAATTTACTATGACAGAATTAATATTTTTTATTTTTAAAATGTCGGTAATAATAACGAACATTTGTATGTCATTTTATAATTTAAAAAGTATTTTCATTCATAGTCACTAACTTAACTTTTGCAGGAACACTTAAATGAAAGGGAAAATCATACCTGAAGTACCTATAAAGTATTAAGAACCATATCATTGTGCTACTTATCTAAGAATAATATGGATAAAAAAGATTACAAGAACTTGTCTAAGGTCACGCCAATTTTAAATGAAAAAAGAGAAGGGAATCAATCAACCTGACTTAAAACTCTATGTCCGCTGTACCACACTGCTAACAGCTCAAATGAAAAGCATCATGTTATCTTATGAAAACAATTACCACGTCATTTAAAAAACATAAAAGAATAAAAAGCAATACTGAGCTCAGGAACTATACCTATAATATGGATTTTACAATAAGAGCAGTTTAAAATTATAAAATATACCATAGCACTCTGTAGAAGTAATTGACTATCTTGCAGTGTTGTGCAAGCTTGACAGCACTTGCATTTGATGTAATGAGATCTGCTATGTAAAGATAAATTACTGTATTATTTAGCTATGAAGGTAAAATGCCTATTATTTCACTGTTTCTAAATTTTTCCTAGTCATTTTCAAACGTATAGGCTTTATGTTCTGAGCGGGGTTTTTGTTATTGTTGTACCAAGTGTTCACACACAGATAGACACACACACAGCATACTTATTTAATCCTCATAGTAGCTCTGAGTTGTATACTAGGATTATTCCCACTAGGATGAAGAGGAAACCAAAGCATAAATAAGTTAAATAACTCAACCAAGGACACAAAGCTCCAGGTGGTGCCACCAGTCATGCGTAGACCTAGGCACTGGAACCAGAGTTTTTCCTCCTAAGATTGTGTTACTCTTCTTCCCAAACAGTTCATAGGTTTATGACTGTGGTCCCTTAGCTGACAGCATTCAGTTCAGTGTGTCTGTGCATGTGGCTGCTCTCCCCTGAGACTACCATTAATTTACTTAGAGAATCCTACCACACTGAGAAGGCTGCAAGTGGACAACTTGGCACACGAGTCAGGAGAACTGCTCGCATCTTCCCCTCTCCAATTCACTTTCTACATGACAATTAGAAATGTTTTTCCCCAGTGTAAATGCAGTTGAGCACCCTCTCTTTAAAATTCCTAGTTTGCAGTAACCACAGGGTGAGTACATATTTCTGGATATGAAGGGATATGACCTGGTTATCAGTTTAACCCTCAGGCCTCCTTTCTCATCACTTTCCCTTTCAACTTCAATATGACTGCCCTAAACTGATGTCTTGTTTTCTTTCTACAGGAATTTTACTTTCCTTAACTTTGCTAAATCCCACTTGTTTGAGGGATTTCCTTTGACGACCTTCCTTACCCCGCACAGTCTTTATGTATTATTACAATTTCCCCACTATAGTGGTTGGTGTACTGCATTTCCATTGCTATTCTCATTTGTATGCTAAGTGGGTTGTCAGTTCCCTGAAGACATGTGACGTGTTCGCCTTTGAAGCCTCCTAATACAATGCCTGATACATTACAGAACTAAAAAAATAACCCATGAATAAATAAATTACCTATTTTATAGTGGTATAATTGGTCTAATAAAAATACATAAACATCGCTATAAAACGAAGCAAAGCATTTGACCTTTTATAACTCAACACTGCGATTTTATTAGTAAGAATAAGCATGTAAGAACTGTCGGAGTGCTTGTTTTTAAACTGGGATTTCACTGTGCTGCTGAAACTGGCCTTGAACTCTGGGCTCCAGCGACACTCCTGGCTCTGCACTCTAGAGCCAGGACTCCAGATGTGAGCCAGCATCAGGCCCAGCTGTGCCACAGAGTAGATAGAACCTTTGTTTTTAATGGTTTTAATAAATTTTATCTTAAAGCACTAGCTAACTTTATTATGTTAAATTAAGAATATATACTTTTATGGATATTTGTGATATAAAATTTTACGTACAGTTATTTAAACAAAAGTATTCAGAATGACATGAACACTTATTATAAATAACTCTAGGTACCTCTCCTAAAAATTCACTTTCTTCCTCTCGAACTCTAGCTTGATCCCAAAGAGTAATTTCCAGCATTCGTTCCCGAAATTCTCTTCGGTGAACTGGAGAATAAATGAATGTTTGGTTCCATTTGGGCTCCAATGTTTTCTTTACTGTTTTTGTTCTCCTCTTGTTTTTATCACTATGAAAAAGAAAGAACATAGGATTATACAAGATTTCAAATTTTGTCTTAAAATATATAAACTTAAAATTTGTCAGAAGTCAGGTAAAGTTTATCATGTATTTATCATACATTGCAAATACTTTATTTTAAATTGTTTAAATTTATACGATGTATATTATATCATTATATCATGTTTTATATGTATAACTCAAGGCTAGCGGTAGTTCAATAAATCTTAAATTTTTCTAATGACAGATAATTGAAAACTTAATCCTTCTCAAAATCTAAATAAAACAACAAGGAAGATGTTAGCTATACAATTTCTACATATTATCTTTATGGAAACCTTCAGAGTAGTAATTAACCTGTAACATTCACATACTATTCACTTAAACTACTTAAGTCTTACTGCAAAAAAAGATGAGTAAATTGCGATAGTAACTACTTATCCATATATTTTAGATAATGAAGAAATATAATTTACATGTTACAGACATTTTTACCTATAAGAAAGCCTATTTGCATTTTTAACAGATATCACGTCTCTAAAAACATTGAAAATTATTTCTGGTAAGGATGCCACTGTAATGTGGGCTGGAAATGCAACATTACATTCAGACAGATCAGAGCCTTTCATACTTATTTTGAGTACACATCTCTATCAAGTTAATGTTTTAAATTATGCATTCATTACATGCACATATAATTATAAATTATATACATGGATTACTTTACTAACATATTACATATAGGGAATCTATTGTACTGTTAAGTATATTATGAAATATACAAAAACAAGGATTTAAAATATAAGTTCTTTAATTCAAATCATTTTTCCAGCGTTCTAATGGGTTATTTGACATGCATCCCATGTGGAGACTGGACAAGATCAATGACTGGATAAGAATTAGAGGTGTGGTGTTGCGGTCTGGACTTCAAATGTCTCTCCCAAGCAGATGTGGAGAAGGCTTGGTTGCCAACTGATGCCCCTCTGTGGAGTTGGTAGAAAACTGCAGAGGTGGAGCGCTTGGAGGGAGGGGCCCTCAGAGGTGACCTGGGAGCCTGCGCCCTCCCCTCCCTGCTTCCTGACTACCATGGGCAGCTCTGTCCCACTGCAGCATGATGTGGGGCACAGGCCAAAGCAATGGGGCATGAGACCAGGGACCGAAACCTCTGCAACTGTGAGTGGAAATGACTCCTCCCCTATTAAGGCATTTATCTGGGTCATCTGTCACAGCCACAGAAAGCTACACAGCTGGGAAACAGGAGAGGGAGCAAGGGCAAAGGTGACTTCCAAATAAGGACATGTCTTTTAAAATTTCAGTGCCCAATGTAGATTTGACCTGAGTAATCACGAGATATTGAACATTTTTAGAGCACTGTATTTGAAGTGGCAGAAAGCTGCCTTTAAATTATAATGATAATGAATCCTGCTAAGACACTTGGAAAAAAAGATGACAGATCATGTACCCCTTCTAATTATGAGGTCACCTGTAGGAAAATCACACTGAAAACCCATGTAGATTTCTTCTCTGTGTAGATGGAAAAGAAGCGATACTAAGTATAATAACTAAGTAAATAAAGGAACAAAGTAATGGTTGAGCATTACTAATCCAAAAATCGAAATAGTCCAAAGTCTGCAACTTTCTGAATTCTTGCATGATGCCACAGTGGACAAGTCAATACCAAATTATTAAAAATACTGTCCAGAATTATCTTCAGGAGATAAATGTGTGTGTGTGTGTTCCATAAGAAACATAAATAAATTTTGTGTTTACATTTGTGCCCCTTCCTCAAAATAAGTACAGCATATATAAATATTCTGAAGTCTGAAAAAAATGTGAAATTCAGAACATTTCTATCTCCAGCATTTTGGATAAAGGGTATTTAATTTATAATAATAAGGACAATGACTTACGATCTCTTTCTCTTCTTATCCTTTTCTAAAAATTCAGCATTTACTTATATTTCATTCATGAAAGAATGAATTCTGAGTCCCTGTCAAGAGACAGAGTTCCTTCCAAAAAGGCCAGGACATATTTAACAGATATCTATTAATTTAAGAAAGATTTATAACATAATCTGAAAGGGAATAGAAGAATAAGCCATCACCTTTCTTTAAGAACTTAAAATGTTCTTGGATAAATAATGACTATTTTAGAAGGAATTTCAATATTGCACAGAAAGAGGACTAGATAATTTCTGCAGTTCCTTAAAATTCAATGTACACAATTACAATTTCAAAGGACCTGTTTAACATATACCTAACACAGATAATGCTTGAAGAAAGTAACTCAGAGCCCAGTGGTAAAGTTTCCTAGGGGTAATGATATACAAAATGCACTTTTTAATTTTTAGAATAGAGTACAACAGTATTTTGGTAAGAAGACGTAGGAATTAAAGAGGAATATGAATATTTTCAGCACCCTTATCAATTTTTGATTCTATATTTTGTGTTAAAATTTTTATATGAAGGGGCATAAACAATTTTTATAGATAAAAACATAATATTTAAGAAATCATACACATATGCCTAAAATATTAAATAAAATATATAACATTTAATATAGCTTTAAAACAATCCCAAATATTGACTGTCACTATTTTGGTTCCTAAAAATGATATTAAATTTATGTCAAACTTCACAAGTATTTGACTAGTATGATATATAAAATGAGTTCTAAGAATTGAAATACCTATTCCTATTAACATTGTCCCACTTATTTTCAAGAACATTTATTTCTGCTTTACATCCATACCTTCTGTCTGGAAGAAAGTAAATTTTAACATAAGGATTCCTTGGCCTCCCATCTTCCCTAGAAGGAAGGTCTTTTGCTCCCAGAATTGTAACTATTAATTGGTGACCAACCTTGTCAAACCATAATTTTATCTGAAAAGCAAAAATAATCACTCATCAGCTCAAACATTTACCGAAAACATATAAGAATATACTAATAATTTCAATGAATAAAAGAACTGATTCAGATGTTTTGGTTTCATTGATAAATCACTACAGGCTTTTCACTATTCTAATGTGACTATTAACATGCACATAATAATAACATTTTCATAATTAAGGTCTTCATACACAATTATTGCTCTTTATCTTTCCCTATGACTAAATCACTTCAATTCACTTTGTTTCCCCTATAATGAGTTCAGAAAAGTAACAAAAAAGAATTGGGCAGTAATTTATTTTTCTGTTATTGATGGGGAATTTTCAATAAATGTTTTATGATATTCTATATCAAAAGAAATGTCAACAATTATAAGTAAAGATAATTTACTACTAGCATTAGCCAATAGATTTCTTCAGTTCATATTCAAAATTATAATTGCTTCATCTTTTTAATTTTTTCTTAGACATTAAGTCTCTTGTGAAGCAAATGCATCACATCCTTACCTTAATAAGATTTCATTTTATAGCTGAGATGAGAAAATATGAGCAACTTTGTGGTGCCCTAATTAAGGACTGAACTTCACATCTAGCTGCTGGATTTGTTTGCCCTAGCAGTTACATCTCCCACATACAGACTTCCCCCCTTCCCACCTCGCCAGGTGACAAAGGTGCTGTGTAAAGACCTGTGAGAGCCCCAGATCTGGCTCAGAAGTCAGCACATCTCTGACCACTACGTAGAAACCAAAATGGAACCAGAAATTTGGAACTTGAGAACTACAGGTAAAAAGCAAATTCCTGGCTATATATGAAACACTGGCAGTTCAGTTGCAATTCCATCATGCCTTTGCTGACAGCCTCACTTATACTCTAGATAATGAGAAACTGAGCAACTCAGCAGCCAGAAAGTGGGCTGATAGCCCAAAAGGAAATATCATTTATTTGCTTTACTGCTAAAAGAAATCAGTCCTCTTATTGGGACAAGAATAAGAAATATTCAAATTATAAAAATTATAATTACTAGTCTTTGTGCTGTATTGTCTTTATGTTTAATGCAGTTATTATGTTGCTAGTATAACAAAAAGTTTTTCCAATAGAGCTGCTAAGTTCAAAAACCGACCCTAGATGAGTTTCTGGAACTGTGATTAACATATCTCCAGCAGCAATAATAGCTGTAGTATTACCTCACCTACTCAAACAGAATATATTTACTTATTTAGTAATGGGGATTAAACCCAGGCCTTCACACTGAGCTGTATCACCAGTTCTATTTTTATTCTTTTATTTTTCAGATAAGGTGTCACCCAGCTGCCCAGACTGGGCTTGAACTTGTGGCTTTTCTGCTTCAGCCTTCCAGAATGCTGAGAAGGAAGTCTTAGGCTGCCACGCTTGGGCTGGAATAGGAACTACAGCAAGTACCCCAGGACAGCCTCATGTCCACTGAAACCAGAGAAACACTGCTGTAGATCAGGGATCAACAGCCCGAAGAAGAAAGGGTCCAACATTTGACAGCAGAAGTATTCAAATGCTTGCCTAAAAATATCAGAATGTTGACACAGATAAGGGTAAGGAAGTGAGAAGGGGAAATGGGTAAAACGCTCTTCTGGCAAAAGCCAGATAAAAAAGAAAGCAAAGAAAGTAATAGAAGTCTCACTCTACGAAATGAAAGACATTACAAATTGTGTTACAGTGCCTCTAAATGTGTGAGATCAGATTTATTTCTATGATATTCTTTACTTTTACCAATAATAAAAAGCTTATAGCTCTATTTTTTCCAGAAATTAAAAAATGTTTCTCAATGAATACTAGTCATCTCATACCAAAAAAATTATGAAAGATTTAAAAAATTTTCAAAAATCTTTCCACTTGAAATAAAGAAAAAATTATTATTGTAATTCTTGTTATGAGACTAAGAAAAACGTTATTTGAGTTTACTGTTTTTTATAAGAACTATTTGGGACGTTGAAACTTAGCATTTGACATCTTCAGAGATAACGTTTTTACTCAGTTAAAATCACTAATGTTATTCATTTGAGATATATATTTTGTAAGTTGGAAAAGAATATTCTTTCCTTATGCCATAGAGAACCAAAAAATATCACTTATTAATATCCATTTCTCAAACAAGCAGACATTAGGTATATAGCTTTCATGGTTTTGTGACAGTACTTGAGTTAAATTATACTTTCCAGATACATGAAGGATAAAATAATTTTGATAGGAAACATATATATTTTAATTTTATTGATTCTTTGATCAAAATTACACTTTTTTTGTAAATTATCTTAAGCTAGGCATTTAACAGTCCTAATTTCTGTTTATATAACAAGACCTGAATTAAAGTTTTTAATGTATATGCAGTTAGAATGAAATTTCATTAGCTAGGTTATTTTATCATTATTTTAAATTCCTTATCTGTGCTTTAAAAAATTATCATTAAAATACAGCTGCTGATCCTCCACAATATTACAAATATATATTATAATTACAGTCCTGACAAACTTTGTATTCAAATTAATTTCTTTAATAAACTCTTGGAATCATTGTAATTGTTTAATACGACTATCATCTCAGCTTTACCATGGAATCATTTTGAATTTTCATAGTAGACCTAAACAGTACACATAAATATTTGATATTGTATGTTAATTAGAATATTGATTTTTATGATTTAAAAAAATAAGTATTATTCAAAACCAGCAAATCTTTAAAAACATGCAGCAAAGCAAGGAAGGCATTATACTACTTTTTAGAAACACTATGTTGACATTACGTTACCATATAAAGGTTTGCTAATGAAAAGAGGCAAACAACTTGTACCCAAGTAGCAGAGTAAAATTAAATAGAATGACTAAATATAAACAAAATTAACCCAGCATTTTATTTAGATTGTGATTTTGTTTTTACAAAGTGACATAATTTAAAAAGTTGAACTTTATATGCCACATGCATGAAATTCATGTTTTAAATAAGGTACAAATATATTTGCCAATCTCCTCAAGGAGTTAGTGCTTGGAAAATGCAAGAAAATGTAGAGGTTAAGTGGTATAATGAATGATTTAAAGAGACAGCAAGCTTAGTGTAATAAAGAAAATATATCAGTATAAAATTAGCTATTGCTGTAAACAATACTTACACAACTTGACTCTACAATAAATCTACATTAAATGCCACTTTAAAACCTAGACACTTTAGGATTTTATCATATATAATCACCAATAAAGATTGTCTCTTTAAATTTGTATTCAATATTCTAACCCCCATGCAGAATTTTACAAGCTGGCTCATAAAATGATTTGAAAGTCAATAACATGGTTTAGAGCAACATACCAAAAAGTTTTCCTACTACGCATTTTCCAAAAACATACAGATAAGGGATAGAACACAACTTGAGTTTCTATCAGGCAGACAAGGCCTTTACCTGCACCCTAGGAACAAAAGGCGGTGTTCTTCTACTAAGGCTTTGGCTCTGGTAAGCAAAATTAAAGAAAAAAGCAATAAAACAAAACCAAAAAGGACAACACGCTGGAACTAAAAGACCAAAAGTAAAAATAAACACATAGAACTATCCCTTAAATGCAATATTTTCATGACCATACTTATTTAAATTAAGAAATTCATTATAAGGAATAAATTACTATTGCCAAATGCTAAAACACATAAAAACTATACAAAATATTTAATTTTGTTTTATCAAATTTTTAATGTAGTCAACATAACAGTAATGACAGCTGAAGATAAAATAACATATTCAGTTTATGTGTTCAGAAAGAATAAAAAATTTCAGATTTCACCCTTGAATATCATTATCCATGGAGGCAATGGTTCCAGGACCCTCACAAAAAACAAAATCCATGTATGTTCAATTCTTTTATCTAAAATTGTGTCTTATTTACATATAGTGATCACACACCCTTCTGTATGCTTTAAATCTTCTCTAGCTGACACATAATACCTTACACAAGGTAAATGCTACATAAATAGCTGTAACATGGTATAGTTTAGGGAGCACTGAATGACAAGGAAGGAATGTATATATTTAGTACACACAATTGTTTTCCAAATACCCTTGATTTGAGCTTGGCTGAACCCATGGATATAAAACTCATGGATATGGGAGGGCCAACTGTATACTAATAGAACAGTTAAAAAAAAAAAAAAAAAAACCTAGGTGAAAAGGTATTACACAATAAAAAGCCATCTATGGAGAGGTAATTTGTGACTTCTCCAAGATCACATAAATTTAACAAAAA
>RJWM01000550.1:110823-130676 GCA_004363535.1 Dasyprocta punctata | reverse complement strand
GCTCATTACTTTTTATTTGTACAGTTCTTTATATTTTCTCAAGCTTTTGGTAGTTTATGGCAAGTTTTTTTTTTTTTTTTGTCTGTTTGATTTTGTTTTATGATATTTCCAGCAACTATGAGACAGATCTCCATTTTTCCCAAATTGCCATAAGGAAACAAAGACATAAATGATCTCAAAACACTTCCCAATATTCAAAAGACAAAATGATGGAAAGATAGGAAGCAGAGCCTAGTTCTGATTAAATCACTCCGCAGTATTTTCAAGTTCTCTGAATAAAATCAAATATCTCAACTAATTTTGTTTTGTTTTGTTTCTTAAAGACACCGCAAAAATAAGAATTAAGTGGTGTCAGCAAGTAAATCAAGAACAAAATTAGATACAAAGCTCTTGTTTGAGAATGTATCTTGAAGTGTTTAGTTCCCCTCCCCAATCAAGATTCCTCCCATGTGTCTTCTGTCTCTTCAAAGCCAGAAAGAGTTAGTCTTCATCTGTCTTTCCACTGTTACAAGGAAACAGATAATGAGCACTAGAAAGACTGCTGCCAAATTTAACTATCATTGGACGGACACTATTTTAGATATAAATTTAAAACAAAAAGAAAGCATACTTTAAAACAGCCTATTATATAATTATGAGTCATCCTTCTCTCCAAGAAGCAAAGAATTTTCATATCTAACCATCTTCCTTTTTGTCTGGAGATGCTCAGTGGAAGACAAGCTCAGATATGGAGTGTAACGTCTGACTAAATAACCCAGGCAGGCATGTGGGGTAATTCTTTAGCAAACGAGAGAGAGGTTGTATGAAATTAAGATATTAGACATGCTGGAGAAAGTGCTCAATAACACACTCGAGAGAAAAATTCTATTTTTCCTGCCCTTCCATCGGTTTTGTTTTAGACCATCGGTTTTGTTTTAGATCAAAGTAATGTTATTTTATAAATATTACTTCATAAAATAAAAGATTTACTTTTAAAGCAATAGTGTTTTCAATTTGAAGAAAACAATTTTTCCATTTTTAATAATGACCTGAAATAAGCAACTCACATTGGCCTTATGGTGGGAAGAGGGGAGGGCACAATGCTGGGGACTGAGCCCGAGGCCTCGCACACTACCACTGAACGACATCCCCAGCTCCTGAAATCAACTTTCTTAAAACATAACCTGCACCCATGCATTTAAACATTAAATACAACTAGAAAAGCACATTTTTTTGGTATTTTTTTCAGTTGAAGTAAAATTCACAAAATATACAAATACGCATTTTAAAATATAATAAATTTGGTGGCAATTACTGCATTTGCAACGGTGTGGAATCATTACCTTTCTCTATTTCAAAACTTATCACATAAAAAGGACACCTATACCTTAATTAATCCTTACTCCTCCATCTTGCTATCCATTGGCAACCACTAAGCTGCTTTCTGTCTCTATTCTGCATACAAAAATGGTGAAGTGCTTAATAGATGGCTCACTATAACTGGTAATGAATGACTAAGTCATTAATTTTAAGCATAAAAGATCCAATAATATTTGAGACAATTTAGGCTTCACACAAATGAAGAATCTGAACTTTGAACCAGGCTATTTGCATTTTAATGTCACTTCCTAATATTCACTATACTACTATCTTCAGGGTCATGTCTTTCATGCAATGTTTCTAGAATAAAGGAGTTATGGCAATGCAGTATATGAGTATAAAGTTCAAAGAAAAATACTTGTTACTATTATTTTAAAAGCTCTAGAGATTTTAAGGAGCTATAAAAGACATGCACCTATTCTTGAGTTATTTATTCCATTTAAATGGGCATATGAAATGAATATTTACTAAAAAATTCAGAAAAAAATAGCCAAATAAAGCAAATTGGGGAAATTCTGCAACCATAACTCAACTGTACAAAGTAAAAAAAAAAACTGTCAATAAAATCAGTTGTATAGGGCTGGGGATTTAGCTCAGTAGCATAAGCACCTGCCTGGCAGGTGCGAGGTTGTGAGCTCAATTCCTAGTACAAAAAAAAAAAAAAAAAAAAATCAATTGTATAATGAATTCGTATAGAAAAAAGAGTTCTTAGTCTTTTCTCACGTCAAACAAAAAGTCGAAAGTTGTATTTTATCTTAACACTCTATCAAAAAACTAGCCAAATCATGTAAATAAATTTAAAAAAACAATACAAATTGCAAGCTAATTTTCTAATATAAAAAATGCTAAACTCTGTTACACAATTTTTAAATGCACACTCAAAATAAGAGCATTTTGTCCCTGAAAAGGGCGGCATATACAAACCTCAGTTCGGACTAATTTTCTCACCAAATACATCAATGTATTTTTGTGATTATACCCCAGAATAAGCAACCAAACAATTCAAGCACAAGAGAGAAAATAAACTGCATACATTTTTAAGTCAACAGCCGTGGGCATAAAAATGCAAATAAATTTGCATTCCACTTACATTTCCTACTTGAGAAAATATCATTTCACGAACTGACATGAGTATCTTACGAGGGTCAGTTCACATACTACAAAAATTGTCTTTGTTTTCAGGCCTTAGCCATGTCATGATTTTCAAGCGAGGCATGGGCCAGAATAAAATCCCACCAAAAGCAAAAATGTCCCAAGATAGAATGGAACAAATGGAAAAGTACTGTTGTCTTGTGACTTCTGAGAGGTTTGTCAAGGGGCTCTGGGCCTGGACATACTTTTTTCAACCCTGACAGCAAACAAAACTGTCTCCAGGACAACAGAGATACAGTCACATGTACGAAGAGAAATATACCCATGACGTATGTTTCCCTAGTTGCAGAGAATGAGAATAAAATTAAGCAGTCATGTGAGAATAAGAATTAATCTATCTTACTCATTTAAATACCTAGTTACTAGTACTAATAGTACTCTAGGGCAATAACAACATATATCTATTTCTTAAAGATTTGATTGACATGTAATTTGGTAAAAAAAAGCTTTAGAAACATTGGGGGCTAGATATCAATAATCTTAAAATTTTATTCTACCACCTATATTGCAATTTTATTCTCAGAAAATTACCCTGATAAACTAATTTTGCTGTAGAAAAGACTGCATACAGATTTATTTCAGTCTTCTACAAATTTAATGTGTATGTAAATAGTTATATTTTATTATAGATTTTTACACTTTTTCTCCATACTTTTTATATTTCCAACAATAAATACGCACTATATATATAAGCATTGTGTTTCATACATGTGGAAGAGATGTGTATGCATATATAATTTCAAAACATAGACTATTAAAGCTTCACTGATACCATACCAGAACACGTCTTTCAAGTCATAAGAAAATGAGAAGATGGTGTACATAGTAAACTATATTTTCATGGATTTTAAACTATCACTTACAAATCTAAAGGCTATAACTTTACATCATTATACGTATATTCAGAAGTAAAAATTTTATTTTGCCTGCAAATATTCAGAAATCTTACATTTCTACTGTATTAATTTTAAGCCATGAGGGAAAAACAGTAAAATTCGACATCTAAAATCCTGCCTCTGCTCATTTTCACTCCTTGTCCAATTTGGATAGGACTTCGGAATTTGAGATAACAAAGTGGTACTTACTATGCAAATCTCATTTCACTCCCCCCACCAACTTAGGCCAACTATACAGGCAAACACACACACACACACACACACACACACACACAGAATATGTACCAGCAACGGGTACTCCCACAACCCTAAACAGTATTTAAAGGTAACTTATTTTTTAAAAATTGTAATAAAAGTAGCTAAAATTTATTAGTGTTACCTGAGATGGTAGAAGAAAACACATAAATTTGCAATTATAAATGACAATATATATGCTGTCAATATATGTGTGAGAATAAATAAAAAGATGCTACTTATTGCAAAGAATGCAGAAAATACCATTATTCTCAAACAAAAAAATTCACCCTATGAAAAGAAAGAAAAACAGAATAAAGGAAAGAAATTTATTTTAGTGAGACATTTACAATCTCATAGTATCTCATCATCTTTATAACGTTTCACTTATTTCAAATTTGTGTTAAAAACTGTTCAGAAAAGGTGTCTAACAATAAAAAATAAAAATAAAAAATAAAATGTCTAGTAACTTCAATTAATTCCAATATATTAACTTTGTTTAAACTTCCTATATCTCCTTTTAATAAATGAAAATACTTCAGAAAAATCAAACACAGATCCTTCTCCCTAAAAAGGAAAAGAGATATATCTTAACTGATGCAACAGAAATCTATTTCTATTGGCCTTAAAATAGTAGCCCAAGGTAGATTATTTTAACTATAACATTTTTCTACAATGATTCAATGTCTAGATTCTGAGAACCTAAATAATTCTTTAATAATCAGGAAATTTGAAGTTTCGTAATCACTGCCACTGCTGACAATTAAAATAACTGAATAAATTTAAATATATTAATATATTAAAATGCTGTCATAAGGAAATGACAACTGAAAATTGAATCAAAATGAGGACTTGCATTTGCAAAGCTCTTCTAATATGGACATAATATAAAATGAATAATTAAACTTTTTGCTGCTATTTTAAAATATTCAAATGAGGGTTCACTTAACCTCAAATTACCTACTATATTCAGGAACCTACGCTATGTCTTCCCATTGCTTTGTCAAAAGTATCTCCAGAATCTTTATTTTTTCAGAGCAATAGTCGAAGTCCAATATTACTATGAAGTTCATCTCAAATTTCCTTAAGATTGAAAAGCAGAGAAGAATATATATATATTTACTTTCATTTTATATACAACCTTTGTATACTGCAACATTTGTATTCTCTTAAGAATCAGGCCCAGGAGTTTGGCTTAGTGGCTTAAGCGCCTGCCTGGCAGGTGCAAGGTTGTGAGTTTGATCCCACAAAAAATTAAAAAAAAAAAAAAAAGAAGAATCAATGATACTTCATAGTCATTTAAAAGTCTAGAGCAAAAGCCATGACCTTAAATTTTGGAACACTTATTAAGGTAAAAAAGGATTTAGGTTTCCTCATAAAATCAAACTTGCACCAAATTCTAGAAAACCTAACTCTAATAAAGAAAGCACTAGGATAAATAACCAAAATTGAATTTCAATTAATTAAAAGTATTAAGAACAAATAAGCTAACTGAAATCACAATTATATTCTAGGAAAAGCTTGCTTTATAAAAAACTAGCAACATATTTTTGAAAACATGATTTAATATTCCAAAAGAGAAATTAATTTAGTGATTACATACTGAAAGTTGTCCAGATAAGAACTGTGGAACATCTCTCAGCATGCCAGGACTCATGGGAGAGGTAACGGAAATAGAAGGACGATCCATTTTCTGAGATTCGAAAGAGCTAGAACCTGAAATGAGAATTAAACATGAAGAACAATAAAAATGGCTCTTTACAACTATTTAAGAATCCTTAGCATACATCTTCTAAAAGTCTGTAAAATGCCATTACACAGACCATTTTGTTAGGCACAAAGATACCCACTAAGGTTCTGTTGCTGTTTTTCTAAACCCCAAGTGGCACAGAACCACTTTCTGTGCCAACTGTGCTAGAGACAGGCCTCGATCTCAGAACTGAGTCTCTGCATCTTTTAGTGCATACTGTAATCATATGTTACAATAACATAATCAGAAAATTTTAAAAATAAAACTAAATGACCACAATATAAATCAATAAAGCAACACAAAGACAGTCTAAACTTTAAGTGCTAAGAATGAAAGTACTAAAATCTCCAAAACTACTGAATGTTTCCAGGAAGTGATATTTAAAAACCATATGTTGAAGAATATAAATTAGACTCACAAAAAGGAAAAAGGATCTATGAAAAAAGGTACAGAATACCACAATGAGCAGAACTTGTACCCAAAAAGTACACAATCACTCCTGTGGAAAGAAAGGAACAAGTTGCAAGGAGAGTAGAAATGGAGCTAATAAGATGTAGGTGGCACTGTGTGGTTAGAACTCTGGATAATGCATTTGGCACTTACAATGTATCCACACTAAGCTTTAATGTAGAAGAAAACAACATTGCATTTTGAGAAAGATGGACTTACCACCTATTTAAAGTGTGGACTAGAAAGAAGAAACATGGAAAACAGTTAACAGCCAGCAGAATTTAATCAGATAGGAAAAGTAAAGGTTGTGCAAAGGGAATGAAAAGGAGGAATTTGAGGTGACAGTAAAACTAGAAAATGAAGACCCGAGGGCTGGGCATGGCTGTAGCAGGGGTAGAGTGCTTGCCCAGCATGTGCAAGGCCCTAGAGTGGATCCCCAGCACCACACACACACACACACACAAACCACCCAGAAACTCATTAGATATGAGAAATGAGAGAAAGAGAAAGGAAAGCATTAAGATTTCAAGTCTGATAATCAAGTGTGGGGTCAAGAAAGTCTTGCGTTTCTGTTGTCTAAGGAAAAGAAAATGCTGATGTTTCATGGGATTTGGAAAACTGTGCCAGGAAATGAGTGGAAGTGGAAAGCAGGTAACTAAAAGTACAGATAGAACGAAAGGTCGGAGTAGAGACTAACGTGGGAAATGATCCTGTAGCTCTGTAGGCCCAGCTGGAGATACAAGTAGTGAAATTCACCTTTACAGATGGTATTATATAAAACTAGCAGGAAACTACAAACCTGGAGTTAAGAACTGATGGTGACACCCTTCGTACGATTTAGAAATAAAAATAGAAAGAACAACACCTTCAGTAGTAAGAACTAAGGTAGCTTCTTACTGTAGTTGGCACACACCTGTAAACCCAGCACTTGGGAGGCTGAAGCAGGAGGACTGCTGTGAGTTCCAGGCTAGCCTGGGTTACATAGTTAGTTCAAGGTCAGCATGAACTACACAGTGAGCTCCTGTCTTAAAAAGGGAAAAAAAAAAAAAGCTGCAGGTAGCAGGAAGATACTCAACCAAATGTATTCTTTGAATATCCAGGGATGAAGTGACAATGATAGACCCTTAGACTACAACTTTACAGATTATACAGCTAGCAGTTAAAATCATAAGAAGATGAAAATTACTGAAGAATTGAGAAAAGAGATTTAGAGATTAAAGAATAAACAAGACCTAAATTGACGAAGGACCCTTGTCTCTTCAGGAACAATTTTAGAACTGTAGCTCATAGACTTTCTAAGTAGCTGAATACGACAAAGGATTCCATGATGTTCGCACAGTGGCAGGTGATATATTAATACGAGGATGTGAGGTTTTTACCTCTGCCCCATACGATCGCTGTAAGAATTGTGATGATGTAAATGCAACATCAAGTGCAGAGGCAAGTACTAAATACGATGGGAGCCGGATGTGGTGGCGTACACCTGTAAGCCCAACACTCAGGAGGCTGAGGCAGGAGGACTTCTTAGAGTTCAGGGCCAGCCTGGGCTACATAATAAGTCCAAGGTCAGCCTGCACTACATAGTGAGACCCTGTCTCAAAAAACCAATAAATAAATAAATACAATGGGAGATATGAGGGTAATGATAATAGCAGCACTGCATAATAACAGTAACAATCACTATGTTAGGGGTTATGTGCTCAGGTACACAGTTTTGGATAAAACGATTTAGCACTTAGCCAAAGGTACTAAGTCAAATAGGTCATATGACTATATTTTAAAGTACAGACACGTAGCATTCCGAAAGAACTTCACCCACCTATAGAGACTTTAAAGACATTTATACTAACGAATGTAAACAAAAAAGAACAAAACCTATTTGGCAGGGGCAATGCTAGATTGAACCCAGTAGCCCACACATGCAAAGCAAGCAGTCTACCACTGGGCTACATCTCAGCCCAGAAAACATTTATTTTCAGTCATATATTTTAGTTATTGAGGTGTGGAGAGAACTGGACCACTTCTCAACACCTTCACTGCTATCGCCACGGTCTTACGTCACCCTTGTGTTGCCACTGGATTATCACAGAAGTGCTGTCATTGATCCTTCTACTTTTACCCCAACTCCATCTAATCTACTTTCAGTATAGGAGCCAGATTTCAAAACGTGAACATTTCTCAAAGTTGTCCTCCGTAGCTGTCTGCTTCTCTTCAAGGAAAAGCCAGAGTGCTGACCATGGCTCCCAGAGCCTCTGCAGTTGGTCACCCACTGCCCCTCATCTTCCTTCTTTCCTCTCCCCTGCACGCTCCATCCAGCCTTGCTGCCCCCCACCCACCCCAGGTCTCTCTCACAACCCCAGCCTTCCCCACCCAGAGCCGCTGCACCATCTCTGTATCCAGCCAGCTCTCACCCTAGACGGCCACTAAGTTTTGCTCCAACTCTTTCTCAGCTTGCTCTACCCTGAAGAACAGACTGCAAATTACAGCCTTCTTCCTCTTCTCTCCCAATATCTCTTACTCTACTGTTGATCAGAAAACAGTTCATTGGGGAAAAAACCATTTAACATTTGATATAATATACAAAACTAAGTAATAAAAAGTATCATACATTGGATATTTAAACATATCTATTGTTCCATTACAGCTTTGACATTAAATCAGAACTATTATTCTACTTCCAAAAATATAAATATGAACAAGTACGATCATTCACTAGTTTGCCCCAAGAATTTCCACCTACTTAAAGTGAGGATACAAAGTAGTAAATTTTAAAACTCAAGGAAAACGTTGGGGGTAAAACTTTGGCAGTGCTCAGTGCATTTGTGATTTCTTGTTGTGGTGATGGTTTCAGGGTATTTACACTTATCAACACTTACCTAAAAGGGTGCAGCAGCTGAGTGTGTTTTCCGGTACTACACCTTAATGAAACCACCTCAACAACCACAGGAAAAGACAGAGTGTTTTCAGAATAGCTTTAATTAGTATTTTTTTGTATTTTCTCATGGCAACATGAAATGATATTAAATCTTTACTGTATACTGAGTAATAACTTTATTATATCGCTTCACATTAATAAATAAGATGTTTCATTTGATCTTTGATGGATGACATTACTAAAACATATCCTTTTAGTATAAATGAAACTTACTGGACTCCAGTTGTGCATGTGTGCTATCAGGTATTCTAGGTATATCTCTGAAATGACAGGGAAAAAAGAGAAACTACTTCAGCACTGCAGCTGTTGCTTTGATCATTATTAGCATATACAGTAACTCAACGGTGGAAAACCAAAACTGTGTATGGTACAGGAATTACACAAATAAGAAACAAACAAGCACTTTTTACTAATAAAACTTTTGGGCTAACACCAACTATTTAAAAGAAATTAAAATTCATATGTGTTTTTTGTAGATTTACAAAAACATATACTTTATTTTCTGTGTGCCTCACTACACAATTATCTATCTGCACTGAAACATTTTTGCATGCAATATGGTAAGATTTATAGATTTATTTTAGTTCTGTTCTAACTCAATAACTAAAACAAAATATCACCAAAGCAACAATTAGAATATTCACATTACAACCAAAATAACCTCATAGACCAGGCATGGTGGCACACACCTGCAATCCCATCACTTGTGAGGCTGAGGACTGCCACAAGTTTGAGGCCTGGGTTACATAGCGAGTTCAAGGCCAGCTTGGGTTACATAGTGAGTTCAAGGCCAGCATGAACTGCATGTTAAGACCTTATCTCAAAAAAAACAAAAAATAAAAATAAGTAATACTAATAAAATAGCCTCATAGAGAAAACGACAAACATGTTTTTTACCGAGACTTTCAAGGTCATCTTGTAACTATGTTTAAACCAAAAACAAGTACACTTGTTTGATAGGGGGGTGATAGTAATAAGGGTCATTTACAAAGACGTATAAGACTATAAATTATCTAAAGTATTAAACAAAAATATGATTTGAGGATACTATAATATCAATAAATAGATTTAATTAATACAATAAGCTGATATACTGCCACATTACCGTATTATAAAACTATGAAAAGACAAAATGAAAAATTGACACACTTTATTGTGCTAAATACATTACTTTGAAATGAATATTTCAATAAAACTAATCTACCAGTCTAAATCATTTTCTTTAGCATAAAGACATCAAAATAATACAAGTCAGTCATTTCCTAAATGAAATAAAACTAGGCATTATTACACGTCAAAGAAATTCTATAAGACTTCACCTTCAAATGTTGTTGCCTTCATATGTGTTTAATCATTCACTGTCAGTTTATACTGCTTTTGTTTTGACACAAGTATATCTTTTACACTGGCACACAATATAAGGTTTTCATAGTACTGTGATATTTAATGAAGTATCCTCATAATTTGTATGAAAGGGTTATATGCATTGCCAACTTCTAGAAGGTGTCAAAGTAATCTATGGGCAACAAACTTAAAAATCAAGAAATACTTCGATATGGTTTGTCTTTTTCTGGTCTTTTTAATTATCATTCTCTAAAAATTTGTTTTTCCTTAAAACATTCCTAATCTGGCAATTAGATGTTCTTTGCCTCTTTATTTCCTAGATTAAAATCTCCATTTGAAAAATATATGTGCGATTTGTAAACTACACCTGGTGGTAATTTTTACATTGAAATCTCATGATATCATGATATTCATCTTAAAAGCAATTGTTACCATCATCTCACCCCTCCCTTACTAATGACTATAGCCATCTGCTAAGCTGGTAAGACGATAAAAATAAAAAAAAACTTACACACATCTTTTATAATTAAGTGTATATTCTGTAAGTTATGAACTTTGGTGAGATGTTTTTGGTAAATAAAGCAATGCAACATTTGTTGGTTGCATAATACAGACTGCTTACCAGTATACAGTCAACATTACATACCAAGTCCTGACCCCAACCTACCCGATAGGTCTTGAAACAACAAGCTCCACTTGTGGTTCAGGTTTAGATTCAAGAATGATGTTGTACACTTCCTCAAAGGTGGCTCCTTGCAACAGCCTTCCATTCCATTCTAACACTTCATCACCTACAAGGTCAGGAGGAACAATCTCAAAACTAAGAAAGGAAATAAATCCTATAAAACACACTTAAAATAAAAGCAATCAATGAACACCAGAGAATAAAAATCACCACTGTGAAGTAAGAAACATACTGAGAGCAGCCAGTAGTATAAAATTTGATGATCAGAACAGTATATGCAGCATTTTGCCCAAAAGGACAGTGGTCAGAAAGATGAGTATAAAAAGCCTTAATCTGGTTTCTTAATAGAAATTCTAATTATACACAACTATCAAGATCTCAACATACATGCACCTGAGCATCTGGTTTTCTTTAACTTTTAATTTTCCGAACATTATTTTGTAAATAGCTTAATAAACAGCACTTTAGGGGCTGGGGATTTAGCTCAGCAGCACAAGCCCCTGCCTGGCAAGCACAAAGTCATGAGTTTGATCCCAGGTACCAAAACAAACAAATAAATAAATAAATAAATAAATAACACTTTATTGAATTCTCTTCAGGAATTTCTCCAATAGTATCAATTGTCTAAATGATAGGGAATAACACAGTTTAGGAGATATGCATATCCATGAAGTTTGCTTTTTAAACTATGTTGGAATTTTTTTTGCAAAAGAAAGAGAAAGCTAATGTGAAGCAAAATAAATTAATACTAGATACAGATTAGACTACCCATCAGTAGAAAAATAAGGTCAGTTAATATAAAAATGATTGTCTCTGATATGACATAAGACATTATAGTCACAACTTCCCATTAATGAATAAAGATTTATATCTAAGTAAAATGGGCTCTTTATTACTGGCCAAATTACTTTTAAATGAAATTTTTCTTAATTATTCCCATTTAATATTTTAAATGTAAATAAGTGATGGTAGAAACCTACCTGGTCTAAGATGTCCTACAGTATCAGCTAAACTTCCTTTTTTTACTTTGGTAATAAATGCACAGAGCCGACCTGATTCAGTCATCTTACCTCCTACAACCTGTTTAAAAGAGGAAAAATATTGTTAAAATGAACACAGTGGAAGATTCAACTAAAAAATATCTAGAACAATTTGCAGCTTCTAAAACTGTAATTTAGTGTACTGAAAATCATGTCCTAAAGTAATGTTGGTATTGGGAAATGAACACAGTCCTCAGAGCCCTCTTCATATTCCAAACAAGGTACAACTGAAATTACTGCTAAAAGTGCTGCATGCTTTATAGACAACTTAGCAATTTGCAACTTTTTCCTTATAATGTAAAATTCTTATTTTTGTCATATTCCAAAACATTATTACAGTATTACATCATATATAGACATTTCTAATCATAAAATTTAAATATTACCAAATATTTGTCACTTGTACTATGATCATGATGTACCACTAAGTTTTCACTACTTAGTAGTATCTGAGTTAAACAGTGGTATGCACAAAGATGATGGTTCCTCAAAAAATCACAATCCCATTAGAAGTAACCTTCACAACATTTGAAGCCCAATTTGTCTATTTTATATTTCTATTAAAATATATCTTTTAGAAAGAGAAAAATGTTAGGAATAATGTCGTGGAATCATATGTATACCTGTAATATGCTGGCCTCTTACAAAATTAATGCCTTGCTTCTGATTAACTACCATCCAAGCAATATGTCAATATCATAGCAGATGAATCAAACAATGGCAAGTGAATTCATTAGCTAAAGTTGGTTTTCTTCCTCTTGTAAGTTAAGTAAAAAAAATCTGAATTTGAAAGTCACTGGTTTCTCTTATTTCATGCATTTATTCCATAATTACAGTGAATTACACTCAGTTGTAGTTCAGGTAACACTTACTGGTCCTGTGTTTGGTTCTGAAAACTAAGTGTGGAAGTCTTAAATGGGCTTACATCCTTACATAAACATTTTTTAAATCTTGTGTGGTTTGACAAACTTTAATGATGATAAACAACTGTACTGTCTGCAGTCATTGTCGTTGAAATCTTATGGTATGCTAAATGCTTGTTTACTGGTTTAGTTAATCTCATTTTAACTTCAATAACCATTATCTACACTGCACAGATGAGGAACTCAAAATAAGGAGAAGTTGAGCTGTCCAGGGAAACCAATAACAGCCTTCCTCACCTAGACACCTGCAGACCTGCTTCTCCATCCACCGACAACACCACTGCCCATCACCATCCTGACACAAACCATGGATTACAACGCCTCTGTGGGTTTAGCTTTTATCTGATGTGAGCACTGAATACGATGACAGATGCAACATGCTCAGACAAGTCCCAGTCACATGGTAGCTACCCTGTCAATGTTAGTTGCCCAATCCCATCTACACCCAAATTTTTCTAATATCTGTTATTTACCACATTATACAGTACAACTTCTGTAGCAATGGCTTAACTCTTAAAACATTTACTTTGCTCTCATTGCAGCTTTTATTGACCACTGATGCACAAAACCAAACAGAGCTCTATTTGCTGCATTTACCAAATAATTTCCTGATATTTTACAAAATATGAATTAATATTCACATTTAATCTCCTAACATAAGTACTTTTGGATTTTGAGGCTTAAAACAGTACTCTCTACATGCATATGCGCACATGCACACACATACATTTTACTACATTCATACAAAAGTTATATTCCTATGTAATGTACATTCCTGAGCTTCCATATTGAGTAATTAAGTAAAACTACCATTTTAATATAATTTAAACATAGTATAGGCTTAAAGGGAAAGCTTTATAGATAAAATAAGTTTGATCAATGTATTAGGATTCAAATTTATTATAATCAGGTTATTATCATTATCTTTCAAAGTTAAATATATACGCATTATTGTGGAATAGTGGCAGCTCTTAAATAACACTTTGAAAATAAAAAGTTTTGGATGATGAGTATTCCAGAACTTGTGAATATGGGAAAAAAATACCTATACTGGTATAGGTAGAAAGAGTTATTATATCCTTTGTTTTTCTGATAAATTTGCAAAGGAGTAAAGAACCAAAATCTCACACATTTTATTACATACCTTTAAGCCAAGCATTGCTCCAGAATCTCGAGGTACACTTCCATCTTTCAGACGCTTATTTAATAAAATACGACCAATTAAGCGATCTCCATCTTTAGATGGCTGCCAGGTCACAGGGTGCTAACATATTGCATCAACAAACAAACAAACAAAAATTAATGGTTTTTTTGACAAGTGACTTCTGATTGTACTCTCTAAAGTTCAGAATTCTAAAGTGTTATGATTACACAGACCAGTTTATGTTCCAAAACACTGATCAAAAAGCTTACTCTCAGAACCTCAATTTTATAATCTCCATATTTTTTCAAAATCAAATTATGCCAAATTCTTCAGTTCTCTGACACAACACTGAAGTTATAAAGATCAACAAAATCTGAAAAATCTTGAAAATATATGCAAACTACACATGATTAAGATTAAAATTCAAGCCAGGCGTGGTGGTGCACGCCTTTAATCTCAGCACTCGGTAGGCTGAGGTAGGAGGAGCATTGTGAGCTCAAGGCCTGTTTGGGCTGCAATGTAAGCACAAGGCCAGTCTGAGCTACATAGTGCGACCCTGCCTCAAAAAACTAGGGCCGGGAGTTTGGCTCAGTGGCTTAAGTGCCTGTCTGGCAGGTACAAGGTTGTGAGTTTAATCCTTGGTGTTAAAAAAAAAAAAAAAAAAAAAAAAAAAAAAAAAAAAGATTAAAATTCAAAAATTATTGAAATTCTATGCTGTTGAACTCCCTTAAAAATGAGAATTGCCTCTTCAAACACTTTTGGAAGATTCTGAAAAACTATTACAGTAAAAATTAAAAGGTCAAGTCATATTAAAACATGAAATCTAAACCCATAATGGAGGCTTTCTTGAGTAGGTTTCTAGATAAAAATTCTAAAAAAAATGCAAAAGCCCACAAAACTTTCCAGTGGTCTTCATGGGTGAAATAGGCTTTATTCAGAAGGAAGTATAGATCACATTCCTTGCTTCACAGAGGCTCACTGATTCAGATCTCTGATTTATTTAGCAAATTGCCTTTACTAGATAAGTCAATAATATTCACTGCTAAACGACCTTGAAAATCTTAAGTTTATTTTTTCTCAAAGCAGAACCAATGCCTTTATTAATGGCACCATTCCATTACAAATGATATGCTAACTAACAAAATAAATGATTTGTGTAATCATAGTAGTTTCAGTTATCTAAACACCCGCATGCATATCTTCATGCAAAATTTAGCAGGCAAAAAGACAAGTTCCAGTCAATCACATCTATATGGTAAAAAGATTTCAAAAGCCTCACTAAACTAAAAGCAAAAATAATAAATATCAAAGCAGATGAAAATGACTCTAATACTAATTAATACTACATTAAAATGCTATGACAATAAAACAAAAAAGTAAAATGACAGTGAAAGGGAAAAAAGAAAAACAACTTTTTCTGTGCAAACAGACCCAATTTTCTCCCTTTTACCTGGGATTCAAACTATTCATAATTTAATTTTCATCCCAAGGAAAATATATGGAAACAATCAAGCCAATCCAAAATAGTTTCTTATGTGTGGTTTATAATAACATTACAAAGTTTTTGCATGCAACCATAGACAAAACATTCCTTTGTTCCTAAGTTTTATTTTCAATTACTTATTTTTTGGTATGCTGTCAGACAATAAAAACAGCAAAACAAGAACATTTTTGGTTTGTTTGATTTTTGTTTTGTTTTTCTTTTCTGCACCTTAAGAAATGCTACATCGACCCTTGAAATGCCCTGTCCTTCATATTATGTTCTGTTTTAATGGGTGACAGAGAGCAAACGAAGACCAAATGAGCAGGTAAAAGGCAGGCTCCACAATCTCAGTACCTTATCACTATGGCTATGCTCCTCGTTAAGGGTTGTGCTACTACAGGTATCTACCCCAGAATCCTTAATCTGAGGCTCAGACCATTCCAAATCCTCTTCCAAAGAGTGGCCACCAAAGTATATCATTTTCTTTTGTCTCTCAGACCTGGTGTTAGAGTCCAACAAAACTGCCTGCTCACTAGTTTTTCTTTTTCCCTTTTGACTGTCCCCTAAAGGTGTGGGATAAAAAAAAAAAAAAAGATACAAAAAAGAAAACATGCAAAGGTGTAAATAAAAAAGGAAAAGTGAAATGATAACGAAAACTAAATAGTAAGGCTCCACATGTCTCACCAAAGACATTGGGGATGCCTCACTGCTATGCCAAGACGTATGGTCCAACCAGTTGTAATCCATGTCTCCTGCGAGAGTCAGACAAAGAGTGCAGTAAAGGAGACAGAGGGAAAAAAGGACAGACAGAGACATTATCAGCATTTTGAACTCTGTGATCCTGTCTGGTTTCAAAGTTTTGTCATACTCATCTTTTACACCAAGAGAAAACCAAGATTCCAAATGAATAAATTCATAGAATGTGTACTATCAGGGTTAGGTATTCTAGTAAGACCCTACAGAAGTCCTGCAAGAAGAAAAAAGGCTAATAACAAGAATAGAAACAAAAAAAATAGATATGCTGAAAAAGAAAAGGACTATCAGCTGTATCCATTTCTAATGCAATCTTTTTCCATGCTGGCCTAAAGACATGAGTTTGTTCTCCCAAGACTAATAAACATTTAAAAAACTAAATTGTGATTTTCCATAGCCACTATTTAAAAGTCAAAAAATAAATGTTGTTCTGCAAATGCAGTATAATATTCTTTATAATGGTGAATTCTTAAAAATTAGAGTGGTTAAAAATAACTGGTTGTACAAAGGATTAATTTTCTATAAAAATAAACATTCATTCAATTGTTATTTTATAAATAAAATTAATTTTACTTAAATATCACAAATCAATATTACTTTGAAACAGTCTTTTTCAGAAATTGTATCCTTATAAAAAGTAAATTTAAAAAAATAATTTTGTTGTATATATTTGGCAACTAAGAATGAAAATCCACTCCCTAAATTTAGTGGATTTTTCCAAAGTCAATACAAGATATTTGAAAAGAATTTCTTTTTAGTGCATATATGAACATTTATGTTTTTAAACTCAATTCAGACTTTCATTTATTTAAAAATATTTACTGAACAACTGCATTTGTTATGTCCTATGCTAAGCCTTGGCATAAGGGATAAAACAGGAAACATGTTTACAACATAGTGAGGATAAACACAATAAATCATCTGTGCCAAAAAGGAAAATAAAAAATAAGGTCTAACTTAGATTTCAGAGTCAGCAAACACCTCTAAAGTAATGACGTTTATGATGAAAACTAAAAGAGATTAGCTAGTGAACAAGTTCCAGGCAGAGGTAACAAATGGCACTGTAGGAACACAAGGACAGCAGTGTGTCTGAACCAAAAGGAATGAAGAGAATGCAGTGCTAAACAGTACTGACAAGGTACCATGACATAATTTAGACAGGTCTCCTACACCAAGTAAAAGATTTTAAATTTCAATCTAAAATATTTTAAGCATTTTAAAAGATAAGTCTAAGTGCTATACGGAGACCTCACTGGAAGACAACTAGAATTTAAAAGGAATTTGCAACAATCCCTGAAGAGGTGATCATAGCCTGAGCAAAGGTGATGGCGATAGACTTGGTAAGAAGAGAACTGATTCAGGTTTTCCAGGTAGAATCAGTGTTCATTAAGAAAGACAAGAGACAAGGTGAACTCCTACATTCCTGGTTATTGACAAATGAATTAAAGAAAAGACGATGAAGGACATGGAAAAGATTGGAGGAACAGCATTTTTTCATAGGGAAGGGATGTGACGGAATTACTCACTCTGTTTCATAGAACCTAAGATACCCCTGACTGAGACGCATAACTTTCATGATATCAAAATGAAAAAACCTTTATTTTAGCATTTGTTAATAACAGTGGTTGGTTCTGTTATATATTATTTGAAATGTCTATAAATTATTCAAGTGGACATGTAATAAGGTCAGTCAAAATGAAAACAAATTTTCATCTGGAGACATAATTGGGAATTATTAGCCTAAAAATAGGAGTAAAGAGATCATTTAGGAGCAGAGGGTATATAATTTATGACCAGGATGCTTAGAATTTCATGAGAGAAAGAGAGAGAGATGGAGAGAGAGAGAGAAAGCACAGAGAATGAAAGGAAGGAGGAAACAGAGGAAAGACTCCACATTCCTAAAAATGCAGATCAACTATTTTGAATGATTTCAACACATTAAATAGGATGAGGAATTGAAAAGTATACATTTGATTAGACAACACGAAGGCTAAAAAGGATGTAGAAAGAGCAGTTTAAGTAGAATGATTACAGTTAAAATCTGATTAAATTACTTGAGAAATAAAAGGGAGGTAAGAAGAAAAACGTATGTAGATAGATGAATCTAAAAGTGAACTCACTAAAATAGCATCAGAAACATCATCTGCAAACATGTTAGAAATGCAAATTTCGGGCCCTCGCCCTAGAGCTAATGGATCAGAAACTGACTGACAGTGGAGTCAGCCATATTTGCTTCAACAACCTCTCACTAATGTTGGAGAAACACTGAGGGCTAAGAATTTCATTTATAAAGAGAATGAAACTAAATTATCTAACACACACAAAACAAATTTCATACAAAAACTCACATTCTTTAACCTGTTAGCTAGAGAAGTGCCTCTCAAATTTTCTTTATAGGACAGATAAACAATTGAAATTTTACAGTAACACCACACATGGGGTGTTACCAGGCCAGAGGTTACTTACGCTGCTCAAAAACGGAGAACATTTCTATCTCAGAAAACCTGTTGCCCTTTTAAAATACATTATTCTAAAACTAACATTAATAAATCTGTAAATTAAAGGAAAAGATAGAATGGCACCTGTAAATTAAAATTCTTGAATGACGAATATGAAGATAATTCACCTCACAATCTCTCCTTTCCCCCAATGCCTGCAATCTACCAGGAAGGTAGAAGTGTAAATTTTTTTCTCTGTAAATTAAATAAACGCTTTAACCATTTGAGGTGAAACCAAAACCATCTGATTGAACTAAAAAGCAGTTTCATGTATAATAGGTACTGAGCAAACACTTACAGCATGAGTAAAAACTGATTGTCGGAACTAGTTTTAAATTGTCACAGTTATTAATATGTACATAATACCTATTGCTTAAAATTCTTATTCTCTGTAGCTGTTAAAGAAAGACCTAAGGTAATAATATCTTTCTTCAGTAGTAGTACAAAAATGTATACGGGCTTTCCAGTTCAGAGACAAGAATTAAAGACACAAGAACCAAATGAAAATTTTAGAACTGCAAAATAACCAACATTGAAAAAGTAAATAGGTGGGTTCCTTGGACTGTGCAGAGAAATGAATAATTTTGAAGGGTGAAGAAAAAATTACTCAATATGAAAAAGACTGATTAAAAAGTAAAATAAAAAATAAAATAAAACAAGGGATCAAACAAGATGGTGGAACTATAAGCAGCAAACAGCCTCCCTGAGAGACACCATCCAGATGCTGGAATATAGCAACATGGGGAAGACAAGGAAGGAAGTGGGTCCTCTGGACACAGGAAGAATCTAAAGCAAGAATTAAAGCCCACAGAAAGAGTAAAAAGAAACATTTAAACAAAGAAGATGGTAGGTGGTGGTGCCTCTGCCCGGAGATGGACCTGCCGTGTGAACCAACCTGCTGAAACCTGGGGACACACACGATCAAGGTGCGGCGGCAGCGGTGACCCCGGAGGCCTCTGCCGAGAGAGGTAGCATTGGAGGAGAGAGGCAGTGGACAGGGGAGCAGACCTGGAGAACTGTGAGCGAGGAGGTCCTCACCCTCCCACGTGAGGGGGAGATTGCTGGGGAGACATCTTGGAGTTGGGCTGGGGACTCCTAGCTGGGCACAGACCGGTGGAGGTTGCTCAGGGTGAGCCCTGCCCCAGCGAGCATACTGGGGGCCACCTTGGAGGGTCCCTGAGGGTGACCAGCTTTGTCTGGAGACGGC
>RJWM01000550.1:0-110723 GCA_004363535.1 Dasyprocta punctata | reverse complement strand
CAGACATATAATAATCAAGATCCCAGAAATTCAACACAAGAACAGAATATTAAAAGCTGTTAGAGAAAAGAAACAGATCACCTACAAAGGAAAACCCATCAGAATTATGACAGACTTCTCAATACAAACCATCAGGTCAAGAAGAGCTTGGAGTGAAGTATTTCAAGCCCTGAAAGAATACAACTTCCAACCCAGACTGATGTACCCTGCAAAACTATCTTTCAAAATTAACGGAGAAACAAGATACTTCCATGACAAAGAACAACCGAAGGAATTTATGACCACCAAGCCAACCCTACAAAGAATACTGAAGGACATTTTAGAGAGAGAAAAAAAAGACCACAGCTCCAGAAACAGTGGCAGAGGGATATCGCCGAGTGGGGCAGACAATTGAGTAGAGAGGAAAAGTGGGCAGCCAACTGCAGGAAAGTGGCATGGTGGAGATGAGGCAGTGCATGTTGGCCTTAACCATTACGTAGATGGCCTCAGTTCATCAATAAAAAGAAACACAGGCAGAGTGGATCAGGAGACAGGATCCATCAATATGCTTCATATAAGAAACACACTAAACTTGAAAGGGGGTTTATAGACTGAAAGTCAAAGGAAAGAGAACAATGCTCTATGTGACAGGGAACCAGCAAGAAGTGGGGGTAGCTTGCCCATTAGCTACATAGTGGACAAGACATGGCATTTTTATCCAATGAAAAGCTACTCAGCTATAAACAAAGATAACCTCAAGCCTCTTGTAGGTAAATGGATACAACGTAAGATCATGTTCATGGATGAAATGGCCCAGAGCCACATGGGTGAGCATCACGTTATCTCCCTAGTGCAAAAAAAAAAAAAAAAAAAAAAAACTAAAGGAGTTAGTAGGATTCAAAATACACACTACATATTGTAAAAATGAAAGGGGAGGAAGTGTCTAAAAAGACAAGCAGTGGCTATTGTTAATCTATCATTGGGATTTGAGTCCTGTATTGCTTTCATTGAGCTGTTTAGTTTGGTCTTACTCTATTTCGGTTTGCCTGATTTTATTACATTTGATGGCATAGACAGCTATTTCAAAGATAACAAAACACATTATGGTAGCCATGACTGATATCTGATCACCTAGTTTTGAAACCATGTATTGTTTTCATTGTTTTGTTTTGAGTGATTTTATCCTATTTTGGTTTGTTTGATTGTATTACAACTGATGATATAAGCAATTGCTTAGAAGATAACATGAGGCATTATAGTAATCAGTGTTGTTTTACTATGTATTGTTTCCATTGTTTTGTTTTTCATTGGTTTTACCCTGTACTATTTTGTTTGATTGTATTGTGCCTGATGGTATAGGCAGTTATTTTGAAGCTAACAAGAGGTATTATAAAGAGAAAGGAGGAAAGAAGGAAGGGAAAAGGAAAAACACATAAATTTGCATATAGGTATACAGAAGATAGATAAAATGACTATACTACTAAATGCATTAGTTATTGAAAAAGAACAGTTAATACTCATATGATTAGATCAACTTTACATGTCGTCTTTATCTATTAATCTAAACAACCCCTTTGAAGGTAACGATATGCAATATTACAACTACTGTCAAATTCCAATCATCTCACTTTGTAAACCTATAATGTTATTGTATTGGATTTGTTGTTGTTGTTTGTTTGTCTCTTTTGCTTTTTTCTTTTCTGTGTCCATTTTCTCTTAAATAAAAAAAAAAATGAACAGAAACCCTATTGTAAGAAACTGAAAAAGTAAATAGGATACAAAATCTTCAATAAATAGTGTGAAAGAGTAAGAAACTGTTCAAAGGGGAAAAAATAACTCAGATAGGGAAAAGAAGAAAAGAAGGAAGGGAAAAGAAAAAAGATATAAGTTTTTATACATACCCTTAGAATAGCTGGGATGATTGCACTACTGAATCTATTAGTTCTTGGAACAAAATAGTTAACATTCATAGGATAAGATCGATTTTGCAAGTCTATATCTGGTAATCTGAGTAAGTCTTTTGAAGATAACTAAGCAAAATAACAACCTTTGTTATGTTCCTACCACCTTGTTGTGAAAGCCGATATTGTTATCATTTGGGTTCGTTGTTACTGTTCTTTGTCTCTTTTGCTTCTTGTTTTTCTTATATTTTGTTTTGATTTGTTTTGTTTTTCACTCAGAAAGGATAGACATACATGTATAGGCTCATAAATGCCTAGAACTTCTCTAAAAGAATTTACAAGAATTGATTTTATTATGTGTGATGGTATGAACAGCTACTCTGAAGAAAATGAGACATTATGATAGACACTGCTGATTTCCTATCATTTTGTTTTGAAGTCCAAGAATGCTTTTATTCTTTGTTTTGATTGGGTATAGTCTGTTTTCTATTATTTGATTTCAATATGTGTGAAGGCATGGACAGCTATTTTGAGGAAAACAAGAGACATTATGTTAGCTATTGTTGGTTTCCTATTGTCTGGTTTCAAAGGTGCATGATGCTTCCCCTCTTATTTTAATTAGTTTTATACTATTTTGCTTTGTTTGAATTTATTGTGTCTGAAGGTAAGAACAACTTATTTCAAAGAAAACAAGAGTATGGTGGCCACTGTTGATTTCCTGGTGTCTTGTTTTGAAGTCCTCTGTTGCTTGCATTGTTCTGTTCTGATCTACTTTGTTCTGATTTGTTTTGTTTCATTCTCTTTAAAATAAAAAAAAAATGAACAGAAATTTAAACCCCTGAGACCATAAAAAAGGCATACTATTCATATCATTGAATTTCCAGAAAAAGAAGAGAAACTGAAAGGGCTAAAAAAGCACTCAAAGAAATAATGGCTAGAATTCCCCAAGTATGGCAAAGCCATGAGCTTGCAGACACAAGAAGCTATGTATGCCCCAGAACAAGACAACTCAAAGAATTCAGATAAGGAGACAGTCAAATCTAAAGTCAAAAACAAAGTACCCTGAAGCAACAAAAAAGAAACACCTTACCTAAAGAGGAAAAATAACTTGACAAGAGATTTCTAATCAGAAACCTGGTGGCCTAGAGGAAGTGGCACATGGTTTTCAGCTACTGAAATGAAAGAAACTATCTGTCTTAATGTTAATTATGATGAAATTATCTCTCGAGGCTAGAAACTATTCCAGACAAAAGAAAATTATGAGAATTGTCACCAGCAGACCTACTCTAACAGAATAGCTAAAGGAAGTTCTGAAAATGAAAAGAAAAACAAAAGGAAGGAATTTGAAATTATTGATAAGAAATGAAAAACATGGTGAGCAACACTATAGACAAATACAATAAATTTCAATTCTCTCAAACTTTCTAAATTGTATTTAATGCTTGAATTAAAAGGATACATAATCCAATAGGGATTTCAACATATATTCAGAACATATTTAACACAATAAAATCATAGATGGGAATTTAAGAACAAAAGGTTCTTACATTTCACTTATATGATTACATGTAAGCACAAGCAGAATGCAATAATTTATGCATAGAAAATATATTACCTAGAGCAACTAAACATACAAACACATACATATAATGAAAAAAATCACCACAGATAAATCAAAATGCCATTCACAATAAATGTTCAAATAGCCTACAAGAGGACAAGAAAAAGAAATCAGAAATGAAAAAGAAGAAACTACTAGAAAAAAAAATTAAAATGGCAGGCAAAAATAAAACTGCAGACCAACATTCTTCGTGGAAATACACAAGAAAATTACTAAAATATAAGCAAATGTGTAAAAAGAATTATACATATAACCAAGTAGGCTTTACTCTAGAATGCAAGAATGAACATTTCAAAATCAATGTAATCCTCCTATTTACAAGTTAAAGGAGAAAAATTAGGTGATCTTACTATACTGATAACTGATGAAAAAATTCATAATTAGAATATGCAGAAAATAAGGAACAGAGAGAAACTTGAACAAATGAATAGTAAAAACGTAAAACTTACCAGCTAAGATCATATTTAAAAACAAAAGGTTGAATGCTTTATATGAAGAAAAATTTCATCAGACCATATTTATTAATAATTGCAAAAAACTATAAACACCAGATGACTAAACAGTTAAATGCACACGATAGAATGTATCAAAAACAAAAACTATTTATGATTACAATATGGGTAGATCTCAAGTGCATTATGTTGAATGGAGGAAAATCTCAACATCATTAAGAGAATGTTTTACTAATGAAACCATATTTTATGTGAACATTTTGAGGGTTTTTTTTAAAGCAGTTGCAGATGGTGTGAGATGCCGCTATAAAGAGGTAGTAATAGGACAATCTTTGTTGTAGTAGATTAGTTTAGGATTTGGTAACAGTATCAGTGACACAAATCCATATATGTGGGCATGTGGCCTTATATACACAAGGCCCCAGGTTCAATCCTCAGCACCCCACCCCCCACAAAAACCACATATATGATAAGATGTCTGAGAACTACAGTAATGCCCTTATATCCAGTTTCACTTTCTGCGGTTTCAGTTACCTGTAGTCAATTGGTTCTGAAGAAACTCATTGAAAATTCTGGAAATAAATAATTTGTAAGGTTTAAATTGCTGTTCTGAGCAGTGTGATGAAATCTGTGTCAACCCACTGATTCAACAAGGAAGTGAATCATCTTTGTTCAAGAGACATCACATTCACATAGCTTATATTACAGTACATTGTTACAACTGTTACAGATAAATAGCAAAACACAGCATGCATAAATTTTTGTACTATCTGTAGTTTCAAGACTTCCCTAGGGGTTTCAGAAACTATCCCACCCAGGTAACAGGGAGGACAGTGCACACGTTGTGTTCCAATGTCAGTTTCCTGGTTTGATACAAGCTACAAGCACTGCAGGAAACTGAAGGAAGGTACACAGATCTTTGCAACTCCCTCTAAATCTATCATGACTTCACAGTAAAATATTAAAAGTATTACGTCACTGCCTTCACAGACAGCCATCACCCTATCACTGGAAGTGTCTAAAGAAAAGACTAGGGCACCACTAGTCAGCATGCCACGGAGACCCATGGTTCAGCCAGGAAGTTATATTATAAGCTTGGGAAATCTTACCCAACTCTGGTACTAAGGAGTTCTATTGGTGTAAGTTAAACATATTTAACTATGACGATCTAGCTATAAAGAATAAAAAGATTCAGGTTTTAGATTTATATTTTCTTCTTCACTTACCTCTCTTACAAAATTAAAACTAGCTCAATTGTGTATTTGTTTCTATTTTAAACATAGAAAAGACATTCAGATATTCTATGTACAGTATTTTTTCTACACTCATTAAATTAAGGCAAGTGACACAAATCTATATGTGTGGGGTTGTGGATGTGTATTTTATAGAACTGTATTTCATTACTTTAGGTTAATAAAAGTTTTAAACTTAAATCACATAGTATACAAAGTTGATCATCAACATCCTGACTTTAACTTAATCATGTTTATAAAGTCACAACATTTTACCTTAAATTTGTCCCACTATTGCCCCAACAAGTGAAACTTCAAATTGATCCTTCTTTCAAATTTTCACTATGCATATGTCATTTAAAATAGCACATGTAACTTTTAATTTGGCTTCTGAGAACTTTTACATTATATTTTGGTTAATTCTCCTTTTTACTATAGTCTTCACAGCTCTCACAACTTAAATAAGTACCAGTGGTAATGGTGGTCAATGGTGAACAATCAGTTCGGGTCAGGCGTAGGTCCTGTTTTATAAAATTTTCTATTTCTGTGGTGCAAATTCTACTTCAGCCAGTTTTAAGCTCTAAAACAGTATCATTGGGAAGAGATCAGCATCATCAGTTCTCACAGTCTGGTATGAGCCGACAGCAGCACAACATGCTGCCACCTAAACTGTTTCCAGCTTTGCTCCTTTATAACTCTTATAGTGAACAGCTTGGCAGGTACAACTGGCAATCTACTAAACAATCATATCCTATCCCCTTAGAATTATGCATTCTAAGCCAGTTTTGATAATTTGAAGCTCCTTGCTCATGATTATGAAATAGTATGAGTAGTAATTACGGTCAAGAAGACAGGAAAAAGTCTACTGAGGAGTATTCCAGAAATTCTCCCTCACTCTCAAAAGGGAACCTGAATAAAAGGTGCTTAGAATTACTACACCCTTAAAAATAAGGAGGTGATTCTGAGCACAAAACCTTAGTGGATATTGTTGTATACTACACATATAGACACCTCTGTATGGCACTCATTCTCCAAGCCATATCAAGTGTTGCAGGCTGAGTGCTGAGAACTGAATTCTTCCCCTAAGAAACACACTCAGGCAATGAGAGTTACCCTACCCAGGGTAGTCAGTCAGCATCTACAATATCTTGCCCTTTGCCTCATTTTAGTTTATCTCTGAAGATCTACCACAGTTCTAGGATCCTGTGGTTTTAATTGAGGTCTATATTGCAAAAGAATCATAACTTTTCCTTCTGCCAAGTCCTTCTTCTACTATTCCCTCATATGTGTCATTACAAACAGCATCCCCTCAACAAATTGCATAAAAATTTATCTCAGTGTCAGTTTTCTATGGAACCCAATTTATGTCAGTTGGGCCAAAAATGGTTCTAGGAAAGACTCTAAAGTAAGATTTTGGAGTTGGATCTCAGCCAGGTGAGTGAGCAGTAAGAACTGTATCACTAGCGGCAGACAGAATAATCAGTCTCCCCCATAAGGGAACAGTTCAACTGTGAACAATTTCCACCAGTGGTGAAGTGAAATGAGAAACTAGTGAAAAGGATGACAATCTCAGATTGTGAGGTTCAAGAGACGTGGGAATTAAGTATACTGACTATGAATATTATGACTAGTGTTGGGGGCTATGAATGAATTTGAAAAGACAATGAAAACATGTTAACAGTTAAATATTTGAGTAATGAAAAAATGAAGTTACCAATATAAGGTGAAAAACAAAAGATAAAAGATTTCCTTGGAAATGCACAGCTAAGAATCAAGCCCAAGTCCTAAGTGTAAAAGTAAAAAGCAAAATCCTCAATGTACACAGTTTCCTATACGAAGGGCAGTACCCTCAGAGTGAGACAACCCGAGGTGTACAATAGGGACATTAGGGTTTCATGCACTTGAAATCTCTAAAACCAGATTCCCTGAACATTCTCAATTCCAAGGAAAAGCCTGCAGAGCCTTCTCAGCCTACAGCCACTTCTTGTTGCTAAAGGTGAGCACGTCCACCTGCTTGATGACTAAGCAAAGACTGCTTTCTTGCAAAACAGCACATGATCCTTTCAATATCCATTTCCATTTCTCATCCTGGCCATGAGACCAATAGGACTGAGTTGCAACATAAATCAATGACAGAACCTGTAATGGAAACAAAGGAGACCTCTCCATCCTAAATACACTGCAGGACATAGCTAACTTGTAATAGGAAAACCCAGGAGCTTACATATGGGAATTAGTCTCCACGGTCCTGCAAAGAAAGGAAGACTGGTCACACACTTTGGTAAGGAAAACTTTATAGATGTGGAAGCACTCTCCTATGATGAAAGATTTAACACCTTGGCAAGGGTCCTGGGAAATGATGTTTAAAATGCTACAAGGACAGCTTTTGGAAGCATGGAGAAAGTGATGGCCTAAACCAAATAAAGCAGAACTGCCGATTTGAAAGCAAAGAAAGACTAAAAGATTCAGATAAGCAAGCATGCTAAAGTCCATGCGCCATATAAACCCACCAGTCAGTCAGGAGGTTCTAAGACAGATGCATAGTAACTCCCATTTACAAAAGAAATAAGAAACCAACTGGTGAGACCTATCATTGAGAAGATCAAAGTTCACTTTCCTCTGAATGATAGAGCTGACAGCAAAAGATGCTGTTACTTTCTGGGCTCACTAGTTCTAAGGGGACCAAGTAGAGCCAGCAATAGAAACCAGGTGACAGCTATTAGCAAACAATCAAATGCATGGTGAGTGCCATTATCAAAAATGTAGAATGAGGGTGGTAGACACAGGGGCTGATCCACAGACACGTGAAAAAGATCCATGGAGTACCGCATACCTAAGGGCAACATAGATGGTCAATCTATAAGAATATGCTTAATCTATACAATCAACACAAATAAAATACAGATGATCAAGAGGCCAAGCAAAGTCATCTATCTGAGAGCCTCTTTTATTACTGGGTCAAATATCTAACACCTGCAACTTAGAGGAGTGAATTTTTTGGCTCACAGGTTCAGTCCATAGTTGAATGGCTCCCAAAGCACAAGCAGAGTGGCTGAGGGGCCTAGCGGAGAACAAGGTGCTCCAACTGTGGCAGCCAGGGAGCAGGAGGAGGAGCCTGGGAGGGAGATATACATTTACGTTGTTTTCCCAGTGACCTATTTCCAACCGAGCCCCACACCCTGACAGCAAGCCAGGCTTTGAGGGGACATTCAGCTCTAAAGTGTTACACTCTGCCTTAGTCCCCAAAAGGTTCATGCCCATCTCATTACACAAAATGCACTTAGTCCATCTCTAAGAGTTGCAACATTGCTAAAAGTCAAAGTTCAACATATCCTGTAAAACTCTAAGCAGTTATAGCTCTGAACCCTCATAAACAGCAAAAAGAAAGTTTAACACTGCCAAGATACAATAGCACAAGGTAAACATTGCTATCCCAAAAGGAAGGAATAGCGGGATAGAAAAGAATCAGACCCAAGCAAGAGTGAAATCAGCAGGGCAAATTTTAAATTCCTTATCTGTGTCCAGCACCCAGGGTAACTTGTGGCAAGATGTGAGCTCCAAAGCGTTTGGGTGGCCCCACCTCTACGGCATTGCTGGTTGCAGCCCTATGGTCTCTCTCAGGGTGGCTGTGGATTTTCTACACAGATATTCCACACTCCACATCTCCAACTTTCTGAGATCTCCACTGCACTTTCTGCTTCACTCTCACAGCTTCATACACTGCTATCTCAGGAGCACACTGCCTGGCCTCCTAGGCCTTCTTCCAAACTCCTCCCACAAACCATGGCCAAAGGCAAGTTGCTATGGATTAAAAACCGGTGATCAACTTAACACCAGCTGAATTAAAATCGGCATGGTGCTAATTATAGATGGCCCACCTGAGGAAAGTTACCAGCATAAACAGAGATGTGGAGAAGAGCAAGACACTGTGGGTTCTCCTAAGTGTTGCTGTTTCGAGCTATTGGTTCTCCCAGAGGAGCTTGTCATGCTGGCTTCCCCGATATGGATTCAGCCATTATCATCAGAAGAGCTCGGGACCTCATCGCTGAGAGTGGCTGTGGTTCACTTTGGGGGAGCTCTGCTCCTCACATTGAGCATCGCGTCCTGGCTCTGGAGGGGAAGACGTGTGCTGGAGAAGCTTGTCACACTGGGCTTGCTGACCTGTACTCAACTGTTCTCATCATCAGAGGAGCTCGAGACCTCACTGTCGCTGAGGATGGCTGTAGTACTTTTCAGGGCAGCCCCGCTCCTTATTTTGAGCATGACTTCTCCGCTCCAGTGTAGAACCCTCAACCTACTGCACCCCACTGGCATAGACTTTCTAGCTTCCACTGCTGACCTTTAGCCTTCTCAGCACAGATCTGTAAAATAGACTGGCATGAGTCCTTACCATAGGTTCTTAGATTTCCAGTTGGATTTGTGGAAGGCATTGTCACAGGCTCTGGGTCTTCAGCTGGACTCATGCAGTACACTGCTGTGGGACCCAGGCCCTTGGCTGAATATTCTGGGTCTTTAGTGTTGTGGACATATTTCCTGCACTTTCTTGTGTTTAACTCTGGGTGACCATCATAAAACAGTATTATAAGTTCTGTGTCTTGCATGCAGTTATTCTCCTTGTAACCCCTGACTACAACACAAGTGAACCACATGGTCAAGCACAGTCACAGCAATGATCCCATTTTTATGGTACCAAGTTTTGTCTTATTCAGTCTTTTATTGCTGAGACAAAATATCCAACACTACAATTTAAAGGGGGAGAAGTTTATTTTGACTCATGGCCCATGGTTGGCTTGCCCAAGGAAGAAGCAGAATGACAGAGGGGCATGGTAAAAGACAAAGTGCTCAACCCATGGCAGCCAGGAAGCAAAGTGAGAAGGGAGGACCCTCAGAAGGAGATATATCCTTCCAAGTTATGCCCCCAGGGACCTACTTCCAAATAGGTTCCATGCCCTAATAGCAAGTCAGCAATAGCATTGCCACGATCCAATCATCTCCCAAAAGCCTCGCCTCTGAACACATAAGGCTTTGTGGGAATCTTCTATATATAAACCACAACACCACTCCAGTGAAAAGACAAGACTCCTGCCCAGTTTCTGGACTTGAATCCACTTTCACATCTGAAGGCCATTAACTGAAAGAGCATCTTGGTTGCCAGTATGATGAGCTCTAACATCCCAGTATCTGATTACACCTTCTCAGGTAACAATAAACAAAGGAAAGGGAATAACTCACACTTTAAGAACTTTTGCATGTAAGACTCCAATGCCATTATGCCCCTCCTTGAAAACTATGTATAGAGACCCAATAATACATTTGAGTCCTGGGCTAGGTCTAGCTCACAGTGAATTCAAAGATCCCATGATTCTACATAATGACAATTACAGGAGTTTTAAATGGATATATGTCATATTTAGAATAGACCTACACATTAATTATTTGGCCTGTGGAGTTAAGTACTACCATAATGGAAAAAGTCAATTTCCTGGGGGCAAGTTGGAAAATGCCCTCTGTCTCTGACAAAGATTAAATAAAAATCTAAGAATGCAAAGTATTGGTCCACATTATACTCCCTTTTTAATGCACCCCTAAAAAAACAAATCCATTGATTTATTCTAAAAAATGACAGTGAACTACTGTAAACTCAACCTAATAGCAGCCTCACCTGAAGCGACTATATTACATGTGGTATCCTTCAAAGGAATACGGTCTCTTCTCTCCTGAACATGAAACCAGCTCTTGGTATTGCTTCACTACAACTGCAATTTTCTACTGATCAGCATTCTATTCTTCGTTTGGGGAGTGTAGGAGGTGAGAACACAGTCTGAGTTGGGGGGAAAAAGAGAGAGAGAAAGATAGACCAATGGACAGATGGATGGACATATAGATAGATACAGAGATACAGACACAGATATATCCTCGAGTGTTTGATAGGCAGAAACTAAGCTGGTAAAACATATTTTGTTCCATTTCCATCAAAAATAGAAAGAATCATTCCACATCTGAGATAAACAAGAAGGCACAGTGACAGCCTCTACCAGGGTTGTTAACTCTTCTGCCTTCCATCATGTGTTGGTTACTTTTTTCTCATTGTTGAGACAAAATACCCAACACCCAAAATGAAGGAAGGAAAGGTTTATTTAGCTCACAGTTTGTGGGGGTTTCAGTCCATTATCAATTGACTCCAAGGCAGGATGGCATGGCACAGGAGCAACAGTTCATGGCAGCCAGAAGATAGCAAAAGCAACAAAAGCAACGAAAACAACAGGGGAGGAGTGCCTCTTTCCCTCCCTTATACTGTATGCAGCCTACCCAGCCCAGGGTGGGCACAACACTCACCCCACCAATCCCAGCACTAGACAAAGAACCAATCGCAAATTCTAGATTCAGCTGCCTTTGAAAGGCCTGCCTCCCATGACCACACGATGCTTTGGGGGCCCATCCAGACACAAACCGTAACATTCATCCCCAGGACCCCCAAAGACTCATGCACATCCTTTATGTAAAAGACATTTAATCTATCTCCAAGAGTTGCCAAACTCCTAACAGTTTTGGCATTGCTGAAAAGTCCAAGTCCCAAGTCTTCTCCCCAAGATCTAAGGTAAACTCTTAGCTGTGAGCCCCTGTACAAATGAAAAGTTAAACACTTCCAGCATTCAAGGACACAAGATAAACATTACCATTTCAAAAGGTACAAACAAGGGGATACAAAAGATTGGGACCAAAGCAAGTCTGACATTCATCAGGGCAAACATTAAGTTCTGTCGTTCCATGTGAAACATCTAAAGCAATCTGTGGCAAACTGTGAGCTCCAAAGGGTTTGCATGGCTCCACCCCTACAGCACTTACAGTGGTTGAAGCTCCTATGGCTTCTCTCTTAGGCTCCCTCCTTGCAGATTTCCAAAGACGATCCATGTTCCTGGTTTCTCTAAATTTCTAGGGTCTCCACTGCACCTTTGACATCACACTCACAGCTTCACATACTGCCCTCTCAGAAGCACACTACCTGGCTTCCCAGGCCTTCTTCTGAAATCTGGGTGGAAGCCTTTTTAACCTCAGAACTCTTGCCTTCTGCCTGCACCTAAAACCTGTGCCACATGGATGATGCCAAGGTCTGCTACCAGCTGGAACAGTAGCCAGGCTTTCCTCTCTCTTCACCATAGGGGTTGAGTGCCTGAATCACTGGGCACACTGAATCTCATTCTGAGGAACAGATTCTGTATGCTGCCACCATTCTGGAACCTGGTGTGGCCACCACCATTTTTGAATCTGGTTCTCTGCAGTTTTCTCCTCAAAGCAAAGTCTTTCACTTTTGCAGTTTTGAGGCAGCAAAGGTTCGAAACTTGCTGCTTCTTATAATGCCCTCAGATCATCTTTTATTTTCTCCTGTTCCTTCTCAGCAATTGAGATCCTGAGCTCTATCTTTGCAGTCCACAGCTTACTGAAACTTTTCTCCTGGCCAAACTGACTACATTTTAAATCATCCTGCTAGGCTCTTGGCTCTTGATTCACAACATAAATCTAGTTAAAAGCCCCCCAAAACAGTCAAGCCACTGCCTCAACATTAGACTGCCTTGAAATTTCTTCTGCCAGATTAATTAGTCCTCTGCCCTTAATCTCAGTCTCATGCAAAGTCTCTGGACATGAGCACAATGCAGACAAACTTTTTGCCAAGTCATGACACACACATCATCTGGAATCCAACAGCCAGTGCAGTCTTTCTTCCCAGCAGAAACCTCCTGAGCCCAGTCTTTACCAGCAGGATTTCTATGAGCCCTATGGTCTTCTGAGCTGTGATCTGATTCTCCCTAAGGCGTTCCAACTCTACTCTTTCAGGCAACAACTCCAAACCTTCCCAAACTCTTCCCACAAGCCATTCCCAATGGCTCTTGACCACACGGTCAGGTATAGTCACAGCAATGACCCCATGTCATAATTCAGAACAAAAGTCTGAGAGCATAAGAATGCTCCACAGAACAGGATATTTGTTTCCTATATCAATGAGAAAGAACTAGCAATTATATGAAAAGTCTTGTTTAGGCACACGTTTTCCAGAGGATGGAAAGTTAATCTGTAATTCATGGGCCTATAATTTTTAAGGATCCAAGGGTCATAGGCATGGCCAGCTCATCCTTTCCGAGACCAAACACAAATTATTACAGTTTGACCCACCACCCATGAGAAGGAAAAACATGCTAGGTATTCCATCTTTTTGGAATCTGAAGGCAGCATATTTCAGCATATTCTAAGACTCATTTATTAAAAATAACAGAAGGGTATAAACTTCCAATGGAACCCAGAGCAGGAAGAAGGTGTAGAATACATCCAGCTCTGCTACTTGGGCCATATGTAAAACATTGTATGATATTAGGAGTATCTATGATTGGAAAAGAAATCATGTAAAATTTATGGCAAGCCTCAATAGGGGAATCACAATATACATTCCTAGGTATCTAGATCAAGATTATACAATCTGCCATGGAGAATTATATATTAACAACTATTCCTGGTATACTCCTAGCCCTAGTCATAAATCATCACTGACCAAATAACCACATGTGCTCATCATAAACTAGGGCTCAACAGATTTAGTGAGCTAAAAGGTTAAATAAGTTAAAAAACAATCCATTGTAAAATGCAAGTTGTGCATCCATGTTTGAACAAAAGTAGGGACAGAAGGCACAAAAGTTGAAGTAGCCCACAATTTACATCATCGACTATTGCTATATTATGATTTCCTTTTGGCTCATACCTATAACCACACAAGTATCACTTACAACCTTCTGAGAAAGGAGGATGGGGCATGCCTACTTCACAGAAGGATTAGCTCAGTGACTGTGTACACACCAAAAGCATATTGATATTGTAGCACAATCCTACTCAGGCATGGCCCTGAAAGACAACAGTAAGGAAAATTAAGCAAGACATCATACAGTACACCTGGTCACTTACTGTATAAAAGAAAAGTGCTACAAGGTAAGAAGAATATTTATGATCATGGGCAGAACCAAATGGTATGGATAACCACTTATAGGCCTAGAGAGGGAAAATGTAAATTTTGGGGAAGAAGGTATTTGTAGAAAAGACTTATGAAAAAGAAATATGAAAGTATACAAAACAAAACATAAATGAAGACACGTATCACACATTAAAGCTCTTATGACTCCTAGACTTAATGAACTCCAGAGTTCCTAATGAACCATGATTCTCAGTATTCATGCTATTCTGCAGACTCCTCCCATTGTATGCACCAACTTGTTTGTAAACAATAGAATATGGTGGAAATGATGCTACATGACTTCAAAGCTACATGGAAGTAAGTGGTCTTACGAAAATCTATCTTTGTGAGACGTGGACCACATTCGCAAAGTCTTACTGAAACCTGCAATGTTGGAGAGGTCAAATACAAGTGCATTGGTCAAAATTCCAGCTGCACCAACAAGCTCTGTCAAAATGTCAGATACACAAGAGAAAGAATCTTCAAGCAATGGCTGGTACAGACTACCAGTTAGATCCCATCAATTAAAACTCCATAACAATATAACAAAGAAAAACTGACCAGCTTACCCTTGCCTGAATTCCAGACTCACAAAATGAGAAAGGAGAAACTTCTAAGTGTCTTCTAGTTACTTTCACACACATACAGGCACACATGCATGCACACACAAAACAAAACAAAACAAAACAAAATAAAACAAAACAACCCTGGAAAAAAGTCATGGAAGACCAGTATGAGGATGGCTGGGGAAAACTAGCAACTCTGCCATCAAAAAACATAAACTTGATTTGGGGTAGAAGTGAAAAATCATGACTTTGTCGAATAAATTAGGAAAACTCAAGAAACAGAGAAAGTCAAAAGTTTTGCTAGCCTGATTATAGTCCAACAAAGGATGAATGGCAGATCAGCCAGACATTTAACAGGAAGACAGACTCTCACAAATGCTACATAAACTCTCCAAGCAGGCTGACAAAGAAATTGTAACATGTGCAAGGGAGATACTGAGGGAGTAATGTACAAAGTAAACCCAAAGATTATTCCTACATTGTATACACAGATTAACTGGCAGAATGGAATCCTTAAATATTCAAGATATTTGAGCATGGCTTGTGCTCAAATCTTTGACTGACAGTTAGATAATTAGACACTACTAACAGAGATAAAAATTTTTTGCTATAGGTTCCAGAAAGGATGAATCAAAATGCTTTTTAAAACTTATTTTTTGTTCAGTGAAATATTTATTGAACAACTCTGTGCTAGGGAACTGTTCTAGGTAGTCAAGACACATCAGTGAAAAAAAAGTCTCTACTCTCAAAGAACATTATTTATTTCAATGATAACATTTTTATTGTATGAGAGTTTAGCACAAACAAGGGACTACATTAGATGTTTCTGTATGGCATTTTGTCCTCACTATCAGGTTATCATAAAAGTTTCTCACTTTGCAGATGGGAAAAGTGGTGATACAGAGATAAAGACAGTGACTAAGGTTATATAACCAATAAATATCTGAACACACTTTTAAAACTTGATAGGTTTTAGTTTAACTAGTTTCATCACTGACAGCAAACATGCTAAAAACAGAATCCTATGGTTGAGAGGATATGGGTAATTTTGTTTCATGAAACAAACTGTATTGCTTAAATACTGAAACATTATAATTTAAACTCTGAAGAAAATAAATTTTTTCAAGCAGAAAAAGCAAAATGAATTAGAATGTTATAAGAGTCTTAAAAGTTAAACAATGATGATTTAGTAATCTTTTACAAAATACCATTAACTGATGTCAAGATGACTGTCTAAAATGAACAAGAAGTACTGTATAGTAAACCAGGGTTAGCTGTCTTCTTCTTGAAAAGGCAGAACAGTAAATAATTTAGTCCTGGTGGGCAAAGAGCAATATCAGAAGTAATGTGGAAGTATTAAACAATGACAAAAGGGCACTGTCCACAAATTTTATTAATGAAATTTAATCTATAAAAATAATAATGGAGTATAATTTTTGAAAATTTAAATCCATGCATTTTTGGGTAATAGTTTACTTAATTGGGATTCAAAGTTAGTGTTTCCTATCATCAAAATTGATTTCAAATGTTAATCTTTGAATGCTGATTTGTAATAAGATACAGTATATTTCCTTTTCATTCAGATACTGCTAAAAAGTAATAGCAACTGATATGCATATGTTCCAAATTAAGCACATGTATCTTTTGTAAGACCTTTACAGATTTTTACTAGATTCTTGTGGATATTTGCCTTTTAGCAAGTTATTATGTTGTAGATCATACAGACCTTTACAGATTTTTACTATATTCTTGTGGATATTTGACTTTTAGCAAGTTATTATGTTGTTTCTAGTTAAAGGCTAGGAGGAAGGTCCTCCATTGCATAGTGCAATGGATTCTGAAACAGGAAAGTTTCTTTGTATTTTCATTGAGGTTCAGTAAGTGTTGAAACTGTAGTTTGCTTCAAAAAAAATCGTTCTCCTGCAAACTTCTATTAGAATTAAAATCTTGTTTTTTTATTTTAATTTTTAGCACCAAGAGACATATATAAAACAGAATATTTTTTGTTATTCAAACATTAGTTATTGAAATTATTTACCACAAGCCTAATTTTTCTTATAATCATTATTTTTTGTCTTGAGTTTTGGTTGACTCACTAAGAAAAATCATGAAATCTACTGCAGAAGCTAAGTCATTCATTATTCAATAATGTCTCATTCCAAAACAATTCAGAAAAAAAAAAAAAAAAACAGTAAAATTCTATCAGAAAAATTTCTATAGAGGAAAAGTCAGGAGTTTTAGTTTCTACTTAGGACAAATTTACTGAACTGATAAAAATACTAAGTTCACAAAAGCAAATAAAGTTCACCACTGACATCGTTAGTGTTAGTTCAATAAAACACGATTCAAATATTTCCTAAGTTCCTGCTTGTGAAAAATACAATGAATAATCATAGGTTTTGTAACACTCAACCTTTTCAAATGTTTTAGACATCTGCCCAGAAAAATCTTGTACTGCTTCACATATACTTTAAGTATAACACATTTCAGTAAATTCCACTCTAGACAATACAGAGTTAATCTTTTCTCTAGTTCCTTAAAAGTAGAACAACTTCAATCTCTATGTGTTCCATCTAGACATTCTCAGGGACTAATTCTGCAGTCACTTCAAATTCAGGAATAGTTCCTCAAATAAACACATGAGCACGCTGGTAATACCTATGGACTCATCGAGAGTTAGGAAAACTTATTTGCAATCATTTTCTTTATTTTCAAACTGAACAATATCCTCCCATCTTCAAGCAACTGTTTTCATTAAAGGCTAATAATCTTAGGTTTATTTTCTCTCCCCACTGGTAAATGACTTTCTTGACTTTTGTACGTGGAAATTCTGCTATAATAATATAACCCATTTTAAATTTTCAAATTTTCCAGGCCTCTGATTTCTGGGGTTGATAATATTTTATAGGTGCTTAATCCAGTAATGCGAGCACCGTTTCAGTGAACAATGAACATACAACTTTACCATCAAATTTAATAAAGTGATTCACACTCCAAAGTCCTTTGAAAGCATGGCATTCAAAGTTCACTTTTTTAATATCTTTGACATAATGCATATGTGCCAGTCAAAAGAAATGACCCAGCACAGTGGTATGCATGGCACTCAGAACAGTGACCCTCTTACTGTGCAGTGCGCTGAGCAGCACTGTGAATCAGAAAACCACATGCGGTGTCCCTCAGCAATTCAGTTCTATCTTCGCACAAAAGAAACAGGACACATGTATGGTGTGCTTGCATTTATAAATCCTTGTTTATAACTATGAAATATTTTTAATTAAATTTTTTAACCATTTAAAAATGTAAAAACAAAAACAAAAAACTTTAGCTCAAAATCAAGAGGTACACAGAAACAAGTGGTGGGCTGAATTGGGTCCACATGCTGTATCTGCATTCTCTGCTCTCAACTATATATTATCAGATCATCCTCTCAACTGGAGGTTCCTAATAAGTGGACAGTCTCTCCCAGGCAATAAAATTACAGTGCACATGATGAATGATGAAACTTAGGCAAAAAGTTAGGCTCTCCTGCTCCCAAACAAGGTTACACTTGGCTAGCACTTCCTATGACAGGCTAACAAAAGGAAAACCATCCCAGAGACAACTTTCTTGGATGATTCTGTTACTATGCAATCAAATTTGCAGACCAGGTTCTTATTCCTGTACCTCAGACCTAGAACCCTACCACAAGAGAAAATGCTACCTTTTTTAGGTTTCATATTACAAAGTTAACAGATTACTGACATTTAATATATTTTAATTGCATGAAATAAAGAATAAATGAGTCTACTGCACATTTCTTGAAATACTAAATTTGTATAAGACCGGTTTGTCTGTTATTTCAGTACTTTTTCAATTCAAATAGGCCTATCAAGCATTTCTAACACCATTTGGGCATTTGCTCTGAGGTATCACTCATCAATTAATATATGTTCTTCATAGAGCTGTATACTCTTCTTTCCATTGAACAAATATCACCAAAAAGGTTTTAAGACCAAACTAAATTTCAAAATGTAGGTAGAAATCTATGAATTCTAACGCAACCTAACAGACTTTGTCAAAAATATTTTCTGTATTCCAAACTAATTTCAACAACTAGTCTGTGATTCAGCTTTTAATATTTTATTCAACTAACTAAACACCTTATCATAGATCCCCTACTCTGAAATCTGTAAGAATTATTTTAGTACCTACTTGAGTACTAAGTTTTCCATTTAAAACAGTTATTTTTCTGAAGGCAAATGCTTAACATGATATTTTATCCATAATTAATCAGATAAGATTTCTGCAAAGGGAAGAAATTACCATCTGAGAAAAATACAAATGCTTCACTTTATCAGAAAACTAAAAATTTTCCTTTATTCCCACTGTAAATTCACCTCTGGCTATGAACTTTACAAATTAACTTTGAGTTAGCTTAGCCTTTTTATCTGCTTATATTCATGTCAAATAATTATGAGTTCCAAATCAGATTTATTATATATATTTTCATCTTCATATCTCATCAAATGAAGCTGATACCTCAAATTTCCTATCTATGCTATTACTTCAAAAGTCCATCTTCTTTAATATTCAGTAATTTCATCATTTAAAGATTTCAAAAAATCTAAAATTACACAAACGGATAAATTTCACTGTTCATAATTCTTAAATTCAAGCAAAGGTAAATCTGGTACCTTTAAGGTTTCCAATACCTTAAGACCCATACATCTGTTAGGAAGATGCACCATGTGGTATCTTCTTCCTGTGTTAAGTCTTTTCTCCAAATCACCACACTTCCCACCTCCATCAATCCTTCACCCCAAAATGAGTGTGTTGCCCTATTTTCAAGAATCGATGAACAGAATCAAACATCTTACAATTTACAGTTAGAAGACTCATATTCATGCGTCCTTGCACTTAGTAACCCAATTCTTTTCTCTTTACAGAGACACAAAAAGTCCTCCAAAAAACAGTTTAAAATCATTAGATTAGGCTCTGAACATAAAGGAAAGCAAAATTTTTCAAAATGCGTGTTAAAAAAAAAAGGTTAGACTGATATATTTTGGGTGCTTGGGCAATGATTGACAACATGACTATGTAATTGAGGTCCAAAGTACATTGTATTATAATTTAAGATTAATTAGTGAAAGGACACCATCTACAACATACTAATTTGATGTAGGGTTGTAGCTCACTGGTAGATCTCTTGTCTAGTATGTGTGAGGCCCTGGGTTTCTCCTCCATCACCACACATACACACACACACGCATATATTGTACCAATTAGTCAAAATTTAAATCTGTGTCTGTGTCTAAATAAAAGGAAATGATGGAGGCAAAAACACTAGCACCAAGTGGGCCATAGAACTGCAGTATAAGGGAATGACTTTCAAACATTTTTGGCCACCACACACAGTATGAAAGGGGCTCCATATCGTGGAGTCAAGCAACTGCAGATCAAAAATATTAGGGAAAAAACTGCATCTGTAACAGATGTAAAGACATTTTTCCTTGTCATTACTCTCTAAAGAATACAGAATAATAACTATTTATATTCTACTAGGTATTATGAGTCATCTAAAGATAGCTAAAACATATAGGAGAACATGTATAGATCATACACAAAACTATGCCATTTTATAAAAGAAAATTAAACATCCTTGGGTTTTGAAGACTTATAAAAAACATTTTAAATTTTGAGAAGGATATCAAATAACTAAATTCAGAGATACCACAATATCAGCAATCTAAGACTCATCTGTTCCACAAATTCCAAGGCAGAACAACACACAAGAGAAAGGAAGAGATCAATTTGCATTTTCCTAACCCAACTGTGCAGCCCCAGCTGGCCTTGCTCTGAGTGACTGAGCAGGCGTCAGGCTGTGTTTGCCCTGATCATCTCCATCTTATGAAACAGTCACTTGGTCCATTCTGAGTGCAAACGCTGGGGCAAAATGACTTGTTAATTTGTATCTGCAAATATATAACCACCAGATGTTGGACACACCAAACCTACCTACAGAAACAACTTCCAGCTGTCTGGCCTAATCACAAGGCATGAATTAATAAATAAATAAATCTAGATCTTGTTAATAAAATTCTCCAACTTATTAAATAAAATCATGGCAGGGAATATAGCTCAGTGGCACAGCACTTGCCTGGCAAGCATGAGGTTCTGAGTTCAATTCCCAGTACCAAAAAAATAATAATAATAAATTAAATCAAAGACGCATGGACACCTGTAGCATGCAGCTAATATGCTTATTTATGTGCTTATCAGATACACCAACCAACAAATGATACAACGAAACCCCTCACTGGAATCATATAAAGGAGGGATACTCAACATTGGGGCACAGCAGTGCCACAGCTCCCAGGTCAGCTGGTGAAAGCAGCATGTGGTCCACAGGACATGTACTTTACCCTCCAGCTCTGTACCCTGGCTTTGGCTCAGCTTTGTCACCCTGCTGGATGCAGCCCAACAGACATGCTCACTTTCAACCAGGTCTCAGTCTCAGCAAGCCTCAGTCTCCTCCCAGGTTATAATCACATCTGACCACCTGAGGGAACTTTTCGCATCTCCGTGGACTCTAACTTGGCTTTCGATACTCCTCTTAGAATCATGCAGCTGTTGTTCTTAGCCATTCTGTAACCCGCTTATTACTGTGTGATGTATGATTTGAGTGTTTTATAAATATTACTAATTAAGATTAACATAAAAGAAATGGTGACTGAATGACCCATCTGGCTACTGAGTGAACCCTGAGTACTTACCCTGATAAGGCTGACAAAATTGACATAGCTCATGAATTTACTGTTAATTCTGACATAGGGAAAGATACAAACATGCCCCGTCTGTTATTGGCAAAACTCAGTCACAGTGCCAGCACAAAGGATGCTGAAGCAATCAATTAGCGTTAAGGAAAGCAAAGCATCATACTGAATTAAAAAATAAGGGATACAAGTTTTAACAAGGTGCACAGAATCAACAGAGATGACTAATTGCTCTCTCCTCTGACACTTTACAGTACAAACACCTTAAACTGCTGGTTATTTTAGATTTTCAGTTTCTTCAGGGTAGAAACAATGTGTTTTTCATCCCTACATTCTTCAGTGGATTCAATCCCATGCCTTGCAAATAATATGCACTGAAAAAACACTTGGCAGAAACATGAGCAAATAGGTGTTTAATATTAATGAGACAGGGAATTACATCTCCGACGTACCTCTCAACAAGTATAACCTAGAATACAGGACAGAATCTGGAAAAGGTGAAATCAACACAAATGACCACAGTCCATGTGACCACAATTATATTTTCATTCAATTCACTTGAGCATTGTCCTGTAGAAATCTTGACTATACAGAACATTAAATAAGGAATCTAAAAATGATTTGAATACCTGCTACTTGACAAATAATATTTGATTCCTACAATTACTAAACAATTAAAAACACCATTATTATGATTTACAGATTTGTAGGTAAGGAAATAGACCTTAAAAGGTAAGAAAGAAGCCAGGTGTGGTGGCGCACACCTTTAATCCCAGCACTCGGGAGGCTGAGGTAGGAGGAGCGTTGTGAGTTCGAGGCCAGCTTGGGCTACAACGTGAGCGCAAGGCTGGCCTGAGCTACACAGTGCGACCCTGCCTTGAAAAACTAGGGCTGGGAGTTTGGCTCAGCAGCTTATGCGCCTGGCAGGCAGGCGTGAGGTTATGAGTTCAATCCCCAGTACTGCAAAAAAAAAAAAAAAAAAAAAAAGTAAGAAAGATCATATTTTTAGTAAATAATGCACCCAAGATTTGATCTTAAACCCTAAAACTAACACTTCCTCTTCCTATTAAACCTTCACAGCACTTTTACAGACAGAATGGCAAACATGAATTATAACTATCAGCATCATTTATTAGAATGCAGTGGATAAAGAGACACTGATTTCAGATTTGAGTGAAATTCTTTGATACTGAGAATAATGAAATCCATCCAAGTGACAAATGAGTAAAAGTCAAAGTCATCAAAGTACCAATGAAGCTAAAATGAGAAAAATACAGAAGAGCCAAAAAGGTACAGGGAAAAAAAAGAATTTTAAGTTGAATAAATTACATGCTTGCCACGGATTGCCAATAGAATTCTATTATTTAAAGAGCAACAAAAGTCTTGCCATGTGACAGAAGCCATGACCTACTAGGGCCTGGAAGGATTCTCCTGCAACAATTATGTTGCCTGTTACTATCCATGACAGTTCAGGTTAACATTTTAAATTTAAATTACTTGATCCAAATTTGTCTTGCATAGTTTTGAAAGGTAGTGCATTAAAATAAAAAGGAACAGGAAAGTCAAGATAATGAGAAAGATATCTGAGTGGTAAAACACAGTCTCTGGAGTTATTTAGCCTAGAAATAATAAAACAACAAGATGGTGCTCTTTAAAACGTTGGTTGCCCTCTCAAGAACGATGTCAGCACATATAAAAATGCAAGGAAAAAAAGTGTTTAAATGCTACTAATGAAACTTCTTTAACTATTAGAATGATATGTCAAACATTAGTTAAATACCAAGGATGGTCATGAATCACAATGTTAGATATCTTTAAAAGCTTATTCCAAAATCAGATCGATGCTTTTTCAACAAATAATTAAAAATGCTTCTATAGAGTGGAGCAGCCAGCACGGCAGGTCCTAGAAGTTGTGGGCCCACCCAGCCAGGAGCAAGGCCACGCCACTGTAAGCCATGGACTCGCCCTGGCTTGCCTGGCATTCCAGAGGCTCTGAACTCCTTGCAGTCAGACTCAGGGTCCAGGTGGCGCCAAACTCCAGGGTACACTCTGCCTAGCCGCCTGGGTCTGGGAGGTCTCGGCCCCCATCCAGTAAGGCAGAGGCTTCAGCAGCACACTCCAGGACTGCGCCCTCACTAGCTGTGCAGAGGATCCAGCTCTAGCCAGTCCTGCGACTCACCACAACCCACCAGGGAAATGCCCGGTCAGCCTCGCAGGACAAAGAGCCACACAGGTCCCAAAAGAAAATGACATAACGAAAGACCAAGAGGCAGTTTGAATCCCCCAGCCCAATGAGAACAAACCCAAGAGACACTGAAATGGAAGACACTGGGAGTCACACAACTGAACTTTCTGAAATGATAGCAAATGCAGTAAAGAAACAGCTCGATGAAGCTATAGAGAAACTCAAATCAGAAATAATCTCTCAGCTAAAAAATGAAATGACAATCATTGTTAAAGAAATGTTGTATGTATCTAAAGAAGAGCAAGATAAAAAAATAGAAGAACTTAAGAAAACAATGAAAACTTTGAATGAACAATATAAGACACAAACAGAATACATGAAACAGATGCAAAGGGAAATTCAGGAAATGAAAAATTCCATGGAAAATCTGAAAAACCGCTTGAATGAAGCTGAAGATACAATCTCAGACCTTGAAGACACCATGGGAGCTCATGGCCACGAAAGAAAAGATCTCTTAAAAATAGTAAGGAACCAAGAAACAACAATTCAACAGCTGCAAGACAATGCCAAGAGAAATAACATAAGATTGATAGGCATAAATGAAAAAGCAGGGGTCAATACTAATGACCTGCGAAGACTATTCACAGAAATAATAGCAGAAAACTTTCCAAACATGGGAAGAGAATCTGATATACAGGTAAGTGAGGCATACAGAACCCCAATTAACCATAACCAAAATAAATCTTCACCCAGACATATAATAATTAGGGTATCAGAGATACAGCACAAGAACAAAATACTAAAAGCTGTCAGAGAAAAGAAACACATCACCTATGAAGGAAAGCCTATCAGAATCACGGCAGACTTCTCAACACAAACCTTTAAGTCAAGAAGAGCTTGGAGTGAAGTATTTCAAATTCTGAAAGAAAACAACTTTCACCCAGATTGATGTACCCTGCAAAACTATCCTTAAAAATTGATGGAGAAATAAAATACTTTCATGACAAAGAACAACTGAAGAAATTTATGGCCACCAAACCAACACTACAAAGAGTACTGAAAGACACTCTAGAAAGAGACAAAGACAGCTACAATCTTAAGAACAACAACAAAAGGAAACCACTAAGCAGGGCAAACAATTAAAGAGAAAATGTAGAAAACCAACAACAGAAAGATATCATGACAGGGATGAGCCAGTACATATCAATTATATCAATCAATGTAAATGGTCTCAACTCACCAATGAAAAGAAACAGACTAGCAGAGTGGGTTAGGAAACAAAATCCAACAATATGCTGTGTACAAGAAACACATTTCACTCAAAAGGAAATTCAGACTAAAAACCAAAGGATAGAAAACAATACTCCATGCAACAGGAACCCAGAAAAAGGAAGGGGTAGCTATTATGTTTTCAGACAATACAAACTTCAAACCGAAAATGATCAAAACGGATAAAGAAGGTCACTACATACTTGTTAGGGGAAAACTTCAAGGGGAAGAGATTACAACCATAAATATATATGCATCGAATATGGGAGCACCCAACTATGTAAGACAATTCCTAACAGACATGAAAAACCAAATAAACAATAATACAGTTATAACAGGGGACCTTAACACCCCACGGTCACAGACAGACAGATCAACCAAACAAAAAATCAGCAAAGAAATAACAGAACTGAATCAAACTTGTAAACAAATGGACCTAGTAGATGTGTACGGAGTATTCCACCCATAGACATAAGAATACACATTCTTCTCAGCTGCACATGAATTATTCATGTACTGGTCCACAAAACATGCTTAAGTAAATGCAAAGCAACTGAAATAATTCCATGCATATTATCTGACCATAGTGCAGTAAAATTGGAAATGAATGACAAAAAACCTACAATAACTGCATAAACACATGGAAATTAAATAATACTCTCCTAAATAATCAATGGGTCACAGAAGAAGTTAAAGAAGAAATTAAACAGTATCCACAATTGAATGAAAATGCAAATACAAATTACCAGAACCTGTGGGACACAATGAAAGCACTCCTCAGAGGGAAATTTATACCACTAAACTCCGACATCAGAAAAATAGAAAGAACACATATAAACAACCTAAGGCTGCACCTCAAACTTGTAGAAAAAGAAGAGCAAGTCAAGTCCAAAGCCCAAAGAAGGTGGAAATTATTAAGATTAGAGCAGAAATGAATGCAACTGAAACTAAGAAAACAATACAAAGAATTAATGAATAGAAGAACTGCTTCTTTGAAAGAGTAAATAAAATTGACAAACCCATAGCCAACCTTATGCAAAAGAGGAAAGAAAAAACTCAGATGCATGCAATAAGAAATGAAAAGGGTAAAATCACTACAGACCCTGTGGAAATACAGAAGATCATCAACAACTACTGCGAAAACCTTTACTCACATAGATTCAATAACACAGAAGAAATGGACAGATTCCTAGAAACCTACGAATTACCAAAGCTGAATCAAGAAGATGTAAAGCTGCTGTATAACCCAATTTCAGCTAATGAAATTGAAAATGCAGTTAGGACCCTACCAACAAAGAAAAGCCCAGGTCCTGATGGATTCACTGCTGAATTCTACAAGAAATTTAGGGAAGACTTAATGCCAACACTCCTCAAACTCTTCAATGAAATTCAAAGGGAAGTAAGTCTCCCTAACTCATTCCGGGAAACAAGTATTACCCTAATACTAAAACCGGAGAAAGACCCAACGAAAAAAGAAAATTACAGGCCAATCTCCCTCATGAAAATAGATGAAAAAATCCTCAAAAAAATACTGCCAAACAGAATACAGCAAGTTTTCAGAAAAGATTATACACCATGATCAAGTGGGATTCATCCCAGGAATGCAGGGATAGTTCAACATATGCAAATCAATAAATGTAATCCATCATATCAACAGGGCCAAGGACAAGAACCACATGATCATCTCAATAGATGCAGAAAAAGCTTTCAACAAAATCCAGCACCCATTCATGATAAAAACCCTACAGAAAATCGGAATAGATGGTCTCCACCTAACCTGATAAAAGCCATATATCATAAACCAACAGCCAACATCTTACTAAATGGAGAAAAACTGAAAACTTTCAAACTAAAATCAGGAACAAGACAAAGATGTCCATTATCATCACTCCCATTCAATATAGTTCTGGAAATATTAGCCAGAGCAATTAGACAAGAGAAAGAAATAAAGGGAATAAGGATAGGAAAGGAAGAAGTGAAATTAACATTATTTGCAGATGATATGATACTCTACATAGAAGACCCCCAAAAATCCATTAGAAGGCTTCTAGATGTAATAACCGAATTCAGTAATGTTTCTGGATACAAGGTGAACACTCAAAAATCAAAAGCATTCCTGTACACAAACAACAAAGTCACTGACAGAGAAACAAAGGAAAACACACCCTTCACTGTAACATCCAAAAAAAATGAAATACTTAGGAATCAATCTAACAAAGGAAGTAAAAGATCTCTACAGTGAAAATCACATTACTCTGAAGAAGGAAATCAAAGAAGATTTCAGAAAATGGAACGATATTCCCTGTTCATGGATATGAAGAACAAACATCATGAAAATGGCCATTCTCCCAAAATTGTTAGACAGATTTAATGCAATCCCAATCAAAATACCACTTGCCTACCTCACAGAGCTAGAGAAAACATTCCTGAAATTCATCTGGAACCAGAAAAGACCTAGAATAGCAAAGGCAATTCTGAGTAACAAGGTCAGGCAGGAGGCATCACAATCCCTGACTTGAAACTATACTACAAAGCTACTGTGATAAAATCAGCATGGTACTGGAACCAAACAGACCTGAAGATCAATGGAATAGATTAGAAGATACAGCCACAACTACAAACACACTTAGCCACCTCATCTTTGACAAAGGGGCCAAACATGTACATTGGAAGAAAGATAGCCTCTTTAACAAATGGTGCTGGAAAAACTGGCTTTCTATATGCCATAAACTAAAACTAAATCCATGCCTATCGCCATGCACTAAAATGGATCAAAGATCTGTATATTAAAACAGAGACACTAAACTTACTAGAAGACAGAGTAGGTAAAAATCTTGATGGCATAGGAATAAGAAGAGAGTTCATGAACAAAAATCAAATTGCACGGGAAACACTTCCCAGAATCAACAACTGGAATCTCATCTTACTAAAAAGTTTTTGCATGTGAAAGGAAATCTCCAACAGAGTGAAAAGAAAACCCATGAACTGGGAAAATATCTTAGCCAATTGTCCATCAGACAAAAGACTTCTATTTAAAACATATAAAGAATTAAAAGAAATCAGGCCCCTAAAATTCAAAGACCCAATCCAAAAATTGGCATCTGAGATGAATACACACTTCTCAGACAAAGAAATACAAATGGCAAATAAATATATGAAAAAATGTTCAACATCAATGGTCATTCGGGAAATGCAAATTAAAACAACACTAGATTTCACCTCACTCCAGAAAGAATAGCCAAGAAAGATTAAAAATTCAACCAACAACAAATGCTGGAGGGGCTGTGGGGAAAAAGGAACTCTTCTCCACTGTTGGTGCGAGTGTAGACTGGTGCAGCCACTGTGGAAGTCAGTGTGGAGATTCCTCAAGAAGCTAGGATTAGAGATCCTATTAAACCCAGTTATCCCACTTCTGGGCATTTTCCCAGAAGAACTGAAAACATCATACCACGGTGATATTTGTGCACCCATGTTTATAGCAACCCAATTTGTAATAGCCAGATCTTGGAAACAACCCAAGTGCCCATCAGTCAAAGAATGGATAAAAAAGGTGTAGTATTTTTATACAATGGAGTACTACTCAGCTATGAAGAAAGATTGCATTGAGACTTTTATAAGTGAATGGACACAACTTGAGACCATACTCATAAGTGAGATAAATCAAACCCACATGTGTAAATACTGTATTGCCTCCCTTGTGTAAGAAACTTAAAAAGTATATATGATCCAAAATCTATAATAAATACTACATAAGGGTAAAAAACAGCTTGAAGAACAAAGTTTTATAAGTGAATGGACACAACTTGAGACCATACTCATAAGTGAGATAAATCAAACCCACATGTGTAAATACTGTATTGTCTCCCTTGTGTAAGAAACTTAAAAAGTATATATGATCCAAAATCTATAATAAATACTACATAAGGGTAAAAAACAGCTTGAAGAACAAAAGTAATTGGGAAGGGAAAAGGGGGAAAGAGGGAAGGCAAAAGGAAAAGATATAAATCTGTATATATGTATATGCAAGATGACTAAAACGAACATACTGCTGAATGTATTAGTTATTGAGAAAGAACAGTTAATACTCATATGATTAGATCAATTTTACATGTCTGTATCTGTTAATGTAAACAACCATTTTGAAGATAATGATACGCAATATTGCAACCATTGTCAAGTTTCTATCATCCTGTTTTGCCTACCTGTAACGTTACTGTTGTGCATTTACTCTAGTCGTTTGTCTCTTTTGCTTTTTGTCTTTCTTATATGTCTTTTTTTTCCTCTTAAATAAAAAAAAATAAAGACCCTGTTTCCAAACACACACACAAAAAAAAAATGCTTCTCTAATAAAAGTCAACTCTCTTTCCCATAATTTCCAGTCTCTCAGCAAGTACACCTTCTCCTCACTAAATTCTATTATTGAAAAAATATCAAACAGGCAAAACTTACTTTATTCAGATTTTGTGCACCAAATCTTGAAGTATGACTGTCCCTCAGAAATAATGTTAGCAAAATTAAAACAACACTGAGATTTCATCTTACCCAAAAAAGAACAGCTATCATCAAGAAATCAACCAATAATAAATGCTAGCATGGCTGTGGGGAAAAAAAAAAAAAAAAGAACTCTTCTCCACTGTTGGTGGAAGTGTGGACTGGTACAACCACTCTGGAAATCAATGTGGAGATTCCTCAAAAAACTAGGATTGGAGGTTCCATTCGAACCATCTATTCTCCTTCTGGGTATTTTCCCAGAAGAATTAAAAACATCATATCACAGCAATATAGGTGTACCCATGTTTACAGCAGCACAATTTGTAATAGCTAAATCTTGGAAACAACCCAAATGCTCATCACCTGCGGAATGGATAAAAAAGATGTAGTATTTTTATACAATGGAATACTCAGCGATAAAGAAGGATAAACTTAAGCCTTTTATAGATAAATGATGCAACTTAAGACCATACTCATAAATGAAATAAATCAGACTCACATGTGTAAACATCATATTTTCTCCCTAGTATAAGAAACTGAAAGAGTAAATAAAATTCAAAATGTCCAATCCATATTGTGAAACGGGAGGAAACTGCTCAAAAGGAAAGAATGACTGTGATGAGGGAAAGGAGAAAAGAAGGAAAGGAAAAAAAATATATATATATATATACACATCTATATATAGAATAGCTGAGATAATTATACAATGAACTAATTGCAATTAGTTCATTGAAAAGAACAGTTTGTGCTTATACAGTTTGATGAATTTTCATGCCCATATCTCGTAATACGAGCAACTACTTTGAAGGTAATAATACGTTATATATTAACCATTGTTAATCTCCTATCATGTTTTGAAATTCTGTATCATTGTGTTCATTGTTTTTCCTCTTTAAAATAAAAAAAATAATGTTAGCAGAAACTGTGCTCTGTGAAACAAATTATTAAAAAGTGACAAAGAGGACTATCTCCAAAAGCATCTACTAAGAGTTCAAGTTAGGGAACAATTCAAATGTAAGTGACATGTAGTTTCTTTCTATATTTAATAAATGTTTTAATTTTGCTAAATAGTATCACATAGGATCTTAATTTAATTCATACATAGCTCTTTTTTATATGAGAATTTACAAATGGATACTTCAAATTCCTAAACAAAATATAAGGTTTTAGAAGGCTATCACATAAAAACTTTCAAGTATTGTATTGATGCACTTCTGTTTTTTCACATTTTTATGTAGTAAAACAAAGGAAGTCTTTAGCAAATGTTAATATAAGTACCTACCATACAGAATATAATCTAAACTACCAAAAATAACAAGACTATCCTTTGCAAATAGTAGTATTATTATACAACACGACAAATGTGGAAAATGACCACACTAAAGATTAATAAATACACTTAAGGAAGTATCACAGCTTAGAGAAAATAAAATTTCTAAATACTCTATGTTAAACTTGATTAATACTGTATATTCAGTTCTTTTCTGAACAGTTATTTTTCAGTGAATGCAATTTTCAGATGGTGTATCAGTCAAACGCAATATAAAATAAATCTATAACCTACTTTATTCCAACTGCATATGCATTATCTTTACTTCGGTTGTTGAATAATTTATCTCATCTCCCTTGGATTGTGATTCTTTTAATGTTTCTGTCATTTATTTCTTTACAGTATACTATATTAGAATACCACTGATCTGTCTGTCAAATTTTCTATCAATACCACAGTTTCAATTATTGTCACTTTATTAGTATTTGTCAGGTAAATTCTTCACCACTACTCTTAGTTATTCTTACCAGTATTTTTTCCTTTCACATTAACTTAGGAAACAAAAATTCCAATTGAGGGTCCAATTGAAATTATGACTATAATTTTACTAATTGGAAGGGTTATTTGCCATGTACTTTTATAGTATTAAGTCTTCCAAATGGGGAACACGAAATGACTTCACATTTCCTTTTATGCTACCCAGTTAATCTTTAGGGTTCTTCCCACAGGTCTCCTCATTCCTTAATTATTTTTAAATCACATTTTCTGTTTTTTGGTCAGAATAGGAACTACTTTTAATTTATATTTCTAATTACTTTTGATACAGCACAAAATGACTACATTAATTTCAATCTAGCTGCCTTCCTGAATTCTCATTCTTATTCCTATTCATTCTTACTGAGGAAATGGACTATTCTCCAAATGACAGAATAAAACTGGGGAGGCAAGGAGCAGGACTGCACAAAGGATGCATGTTCTCATCACTCTGGTGTACTCTCATACACCAAAGTAAACTCCAAAATGATGAAAAAATATAAAGCTAAATGTTTAACTGATTTGGGGATGAATCAAGAGTTTCTAATGGTGAATAATGAAAAAAATCAAAGATATAAAGATTTGATTTTGCATTAAATTCAGTATTTCTAAATAATCAAAATCAGCAAACATCAAAATAGGAAATAAATTGCAACAAGTAACAGTTAAATGTGGTAAAACTCTAATATATTTTTAAAGTTCTTATAAATCAATAAAAGAAAGATGAATTACTACCCAACAGAAAGATGGGCAGGAAAGAATACTGGAATAAATCAATAATTCAAACACCAATAAGCATATTTTAAAAAATTTTAAAAATCAACGTCATAAGCAAATTCAAATTAAAACAAGGAAAAAATAATGTGTGTGTGTGTGTGTGTGTGTGTGTGTGTGTGTCTCCTATTTAACTGCTGAAGCTTTGGTGCATTGAGATCAAAAGCTCAAGCACATCTGACAAAAGTAGAGAATATTACAACCTTTCTGGAAAAGTTTGGAAATCTGAATTGAAGCTTTAAAAAAATCCAAAGTACAAGTATATACCTTTGACACACTCAGATATAGTGGCAAAAATAATACAAAAAGATTCTGCAAGCAATTGCAATGCCTCAAATGTTTAGCTGTATAACACTCTTATGATAGAACATTACTATGGCCATGTAAACAGATTTTTAAAGAACATCTACTAATTTAAAAAATCAGCTGAAAAAACTCAAGATACAAATTATTTTTTAAAAGTACAATATCAATTTTATAAATCTATAAGCTATACATGCATAGGTGAAAAGGAAGAAAATATAAAAGGTTAACAATGGTCATATGGGGGAAGGGAATGTGGATAACTTGTTTTTCATTCTTTACACTTTGAGGATAGTTTCATACATTCTACAGTGAAAATATTACACTTTTATAAGAAGACACAAAAACGTAAGTGTCATTTTTAAAACCAGAGCTAATATTCTTAAAATGTCATCAAATGATGCAAGAAAAAAATTTCAGAAACCAAGCAAGAAAGCATTTTTGAAAAGGGACTTTTCTACTACATGAACAACAGAAGATACTCCGTTTTTTTTTAATCTGAGATTTTCTTTACATGATTAAAAGACTTTACACCAAGGTGGGAATATCTAACTATTGAAAATTAAACACTATATGACATACAATCTAAAATGAAACGCTTACCTTTTTCACTTACACTCTCACTTTCGATCTCAACATCATCACAACTGGTATACTCAGGTGTGGAAGCCAATTCCTCCTCTGAACTGCTCAGTGACACTTGTCGCATTTTACCTCCTTTCTTTGATTTATGAGGCTTTGGTGGTGGTGGTCTCACTGACTCTGACTGGTCTGAACTGAGGGAATCATTCCTCAACATTGTTTCCATTTTTTCCCTTTTTGTTTTCCGTACAGCAGAGCTAGGGTCTAAGTGGTGCTGTTTCCTTAGTGAGTCAGTGCGTCTCAAGTCTGGTCTATCAAGGGGTATTGGGCTCCTCCGAGGGGTAGGAGGACTATGGTTTGTGGTCCGTTGTGGATAAGAACTTTGTCCCTGAGCCTCTCGAGTTCTTTCCATTGAATATGATCTCTGATTTTCCATTGCCGCTCTACGTTCAGATGTAGATCTTTGCCTTGATGGTCGGTCCATTCTTAGCAGAGAAACCCTGGAATCCTCTAGTTCAGCATTTGCCAAAGAGACATCACTATGCCTTCTCTCGTGCCTCGCGCGGGACACCTCAGCGTGGATACGCATTTGTTCTTCATAGGGTTGAGGCTTCACTGGATAACGAGCCAAATTTGGGTCGCTTCGGTAGCGTGCCTGGTACTCCTCTTCTATCCTCTGTCTGTCATATTCATCTCTGCTTTCCACATCCTCATCATCTACAATACATTCTTTGGAATGCCTGTGACTTCTCCTGTTGGAGTCCCTGTAATTTAAATGATCAGATTCTTCATAAAATGGAGGTTCACGTTGAGACCGTCTATCAGCGTAATCTGATGGAGATCTAGGCATTGCGCTATCAGAAGGAGCATACTGTGAATATTCCTCACTTTCTTCCCTTTGGTCGTATCTTCTGTTCTGATCTCTGGACACTGATGGACTTCTTTTCCTAAGTGACCAAAGAAAAAGAACAATAAGAGCAACATTTAAGCAATTTTACATTTTGTTGAGGCACTACCAAGTTGATTGACAAATTCAAGTACTTCTTTTGTCCTTTTCATTTTAAAGACATACCATAACAAAAGTTTTAATAATATTAATTTTACTCAGTTTGAACAGGTCATATAAAAGGTAATGTGTTGTTATTAAATATCTACACCACTATCTATGAAGAGTACTTATCCTCAACAGTTAGTTAATCATTATCATACTTTGCTGCTGTAAAATAGTCTTTATTTTCATTTCTTTGCTTGGCTGGCTGCACTCTGGCTGTACCTCAGTTATTATCTAGGAGCTTAGAAAAAAACCTCCTTCGATTCTCTCAGCTCCTAACACCTTAATACAAGAGATCTGAAAATGTATTGAAGTCAAAAGACTTGCCTAAAAAGTTGAATAATTTTTCATGAAAACTAAATGCTAGCTTTTAAAAATCATTTTTCATTCATCTACCTAGATCACTCCCAGTAATGGTCATCTAAATCTTCATCTTATATCATATGCCTCCAGCCCTTTATTAATCTAATTTGAGATGAATAACTTGAAGAAATAGCAATGGTAATTATTCACTCATCACAAAAACCCTAGAAGTCAGGAAGGATTTCTATTTTATTCAATTTCCATTAAGATTAAGGTCTGCTTGGTGACACTTCTGTACCTGTCCTCACCCCTAACCTCACCTCACACTCATGTACATTCTCAGAGAACACCAACAAATTATCAACCTGCCTCTCTAACACTAATGTAACTTAGTGAACCTGTAAAGAAAGAATGAGCCCAGCTGAAGTTAAAGATGGCCAAGATTCAATAGCTCAGTTATGAATTTCTTAGGGTTTTGGTTGGATTGTTTGTTTGTTTGTTTTTTTGTTTGTTTGCTTGTTTTTGTCCAAGAGCAAAAACAGAGGAAGGATGGAGTGGAATGACACAATCCAGTAAAATCATCACCGAATCCCTTTTACCCCACATCTGAAATACAAACTGCCATATATCTATCCACAAGGGTTCACTAATGAAAACAGAAATCCTCTTGGGTTTTTCCAATACAAAAGGGCACAGGAATCAACGGAATAGGCTGAACAAAAGAAGGCCAAGGAAATTAGTGGCCAGTGTTTCAAGACAAGGAGCCTCAAAGTGGACATTAGGAAGCTGTTGTGCCTCTCAAGGGTCATCGGCCCAGCGATCCGAGCTGCCTACTACATCAGGGTGCCCAGTGAACAGGGGCTTCCCCAGGAGGCTCTAAGACTCACACATCTGCCTGCCAAAAACTACTGCTGACAGGAACAGCTTCTGGATAAAGTTCACCTTTAAAAATCACACATCAATACAAAGCCAGGGCAGAATCTAACCTGGTACCATAAAGTAAAAATATTAGAATAAATGAAGGAATTAGTCTCTTGATTATTTTATGATAAAGTAAGTAGCTATATGATTTTTTTCTATTTATATATAAAACATTTAGAACTTAATTACAAATTTGTTTTGTTTTGTTTTTTGAGACAGAGCCTCACTATGTAGTTCAGACAGATCTTAACTCACTTTGTAGCCCACGCTGGCCTTGAAATCACAGCAATCTTTCTGCCTCGGCCTCCTGAGTACTAGGATTAGAGGTATGCGCCACCACACCCCGTTACAAATCTTCTATATTACAACTGCTACATAAAAGTAGACTTTTACAGTTTGAAATTTACAACCAAAAATAGGAAACTCAAAATAAATATACTATTAACTTACACAATGCCATGTGTATGCATGCATGTTATGCACCATTCATTTTACTTTACTCATTATTTCCATGTCAAATAACTCAAGAAGAAAAAACTCTAGCATGGAAGTGCTATCCCATGCAAAGAAAAACTATAGTAAAGGGATCTGCATTTCTTAGTCCTACTTTTGCTGTTAACCAGTTATTCGAACCTGTATTGCCATTTAATTTTGGAGATTTTGTGCTTTTTAAAGTACGTAAGAGGCACAGATTCACAGCTTAACCCATACGTTATTTCAACAAATATATTAGAATAAGAGCTAAATGCCACATGCTATAATATAGATTAGGAACACAGGAATAAGATATGATCCTTGATCTCAAGAAGCTAAATGATTCTAAAACCCTCACAAGTATCTTAGGGACTATAATCTTATCATATAAAAAAACTTCACCAAGCTCATTTATCTGAATGAAAGCTCAACGTGTTAAGGATTGCCAGTAATATATCTACCATCACACTTGGTGTTACAGAAATATTAAGGGGGAAAAAAATAATTGTATTCCTACCATGAGGAAATAACATGAATTTCTGGAAAGCAAGCATAAAGTGAATATTGTAAAGTCTATGTAATGATAATATAATAGGTTTGTTTTATTGATAAATAACACTATTTACCTCCTATTACAGAATTCAGTTCCAAAAAAAACATCTATTGATAATTAGTTCTGGAAAAGCCATTTGAGTGCTTTTTAAAAATCAAACCTCAGGAAAATTGAATCAGATATTATATCTAGCAATCACTTCATTGTAGAGATTATGAAATTTGCCTGAAGCATGTGATTCATACAGTACATGCTGAATTGTACTGGATTTAAGTAAAAATGGGACAGTGATTAAAATCTGAAATCGGGATGACTACTGTCACTGTTACTTAAAATGGACATAGTTTTTTTTTTAATACCCTTTAAAGTATTGCATTATATGCTATATTAAAACTATGTGCAAAGTAAGGTAAGACTTCAGGATAAGATTAGCAAACACTGAAGAATCTGCTATCAACTACACTGAAATATTAAAATGTTTGGTCAAAACAACTTCTACCAGCTATATCATGAATTATGTCATATATACTTCCCTTTAAATTTTAAAACTTCTAATTTTCTTAGACTTCTTTTAAGGAACTGAAGAAAATACATAAAAATTTAAGTACTGTATCTCTAATCCATATCTTTGCTCTGGCATTATTATCAGGTTGGAAATATTTAGCAGACAAAAGAAAATGATGACTTGCACATTTCTCTAAAGAATCTTAAACCTTTAACTGTACGTAACCCATAAGACATAACTCAAAGAAATGGAGTAATTCATCTAGAATGTTAGATAGGACTGAGTTCTTAAAATATTCTGAGAAATTAAGAGATACAGAGTTCAAAACTGTGTCTTACTATAAAAATAAAATGTATTTGTGACACTAATAGTGTCCTAATTTTTACTGCCTTGATTCAGTTAATCCCTATTTTCTGACACAACAATATCGGCATACGTTTATATTCATTTTCTATTTACCTAGTATCTACTCACTCTTCTTATTGAAACCTTAGTTGTCAAAATTATTTTCTCTTGTACCATGTTATAGTGGTCTGAACTGGAACCAAAATCACATTTTAAACATCTTAAACTTATTCTGATAAGTAGCAATTCTATTCACTGCTTATCATCTTTTTTATCCTATGGGTTACTAGTCAATCTATTTCTAAATATTCTAGCTATATATAAATACATTCAGTCCTCAATTATAAATGCTATTCTGAAAGGGCCGGGAGTTTGGCTCAGTGCCTTAAGCGCCTGCCCTGGCAGGTGCGAGGTTGTGAGCTCAATCCCCTTGCCACAAAAAAAAAATAAATAAATAAATAAATGCTATTCTGACTATGCATAAAAATTTGCCTTATAAACCCTACCAACTAAATTCTTTAAAATTCCATGTCCTAAAATCACACTGTCTGATCGGAAAATTCCAAACAAAAAGCTTCTTTTCCAATTAAAGTCACTTTTCTAATTTCCCAAAAATAGTTTCATTTTACATAATAAACCATCATGTTTTTACCATAATTTCCTTTTAATATTTATATTTAAATGGTTTGTGTTAACTATGCCATCTATCACACAGTTCATATTTACTATAACATAATCAAGTCTCTGAAAATACAATTCAGTAAACATTTAAAAATATTTATAAAGGAGTGAAAATTACATGGAAAGTTAACATTAATATTCATATTTTTCAAATCTTAACTGAAATTATCCCATTTTTAGTAATACTATTAAAGGTAATGAATTTGAAGATTACTAATTTCTCTAAATTCATATTTATAAGTAAGCAAGATCTTTATAGAAATATCACAATCTTTATTACTATAGATAAATAAAACTATCATTTTCTGATTAAAAGAATATGTTATTTGAAGAATCAATAATCTGAAAAAAAACTTCATCTTCTAAAGCATGTTATAAACCATGGAGATTGCCAAATAAATGAAAGTAATACTTTACAAATACAATTATACAATGCTACTCACATAATTGAAGCATAACACTGCAATCAAATTTTAAATTCAAAGCTGTTAAAACAGTTTAGGATTTAACAGAAGTATATGATTCCGCAAAACCTGAATATTCAGTTTCCATTCCTATAATTCCTATAAAAGGCTTTTAGTAAATTAAACAATTTGTTTATGAAAAAACCATAAAATATCACAATATTTAACATTTTTAGTTTTACCTTTAGTTCAACCAATGCACATCTGTCGAGCATGAAGCATCACGTTGACAAAAATACATCAACACTGTGCCCAGCAGTGCTTTTGTTTAATCCTTCTAGCCCTAGCAAAATCACAGGAGGCATCCTTATCAGATGATTCGCAAAGTCTCTACTTACTTACAATTATTTTATTTCAAAACTCAATTACTAAAAAGCTACACACAGATCAACACTCAGTCAAGGATGAAGTCATAAAGTCCTCTAGTGAGGGGCCTATAAAGAAAGGTCATTTTTTAATGCTGCTCCCATGGGCTGTATATAGCTCCAGGTCAAGTAAGAATGTCCCTGCAAGGAGGATTACAGTACTTAGCTGATTAGTGCCTCACAACACTGAACACGAAATGCAACCTAGAAAGAAGGCATTTCTAGCTACCATCCTTAAAACTGTGAGCTTTAGAAATAAATAAGCTACATTTTCCACATAAATTAAAGTATTTCATTGTCTTTATTATTTAAAAATTTTGTTGCTCAGCTTCTGCCATAAAATGTATAGTGATAATATAAGATGGTGATGAGCTAATGGGCCTATTCTATAACTTCTTTTCAATTATTCAATAATAAGTTGCTTAATCTTTACCCAAAAAAAAGTTTCCCCAGAGGTGGAGGAAGTAACAGTAGAAATTTAATTTTTAAAAATGTGTTTCATGAACTAAAATGTAGTTAGGCACTGAGTTTAAATAAAGATTTGTTCACTTTAATCCATAACTTAGCATTTCATTTCCTCCAGTCACTCAAAAACTAAAAAGGACAAAAGAAAACAACAGTTTTCTTCCTATCAAAATCCAATTACCTAAGTATTAATGTTATACCTCTGAGAATTATATGTAAACAATTCCAAATAGATGTACATAAAACTGCTAAAACGTTCATGTTTGAGATGTGAGAAAGAACATAAAAGTCCTGTCTCCCAATATCAACATGACATGAGAATCTGGAAATGTGTGGCAGCACCGTTCAACCCTTTGTGCTGTATTCACTTACAAATTTTTCATCAAGTTAAGTGTGGGTCTTGAAAAGATTGTAACCAATGTAGAGACAAAAAATGGGGTTCTTTATCTCTGAGATTCCTAACAAACACTTGTAGAATATTCAAAGAGGAAAGCAATAAAAAATTATTTTCATGGGAATGTTAATTGATAATAAAATCCAACCACTTGGATCCCACAGTGCATGTCAAACTGAAAACATCAAGTTTCCCAAAGCATATTTTGATTCTTCCGCACTGGTAAGTCCAGTAAACTGCAGAACACCATGACAATGACATAAGAGAGAACTCCCCTTCTCTTTCCCTCCCACCCTTTCCCAGCTCCCAGAGCTCTCTCAGTGGTGCTCCTCCAGTGCCAGAGAACAGTCCACTGCAGGGTCCTCACCCACTCACTTTTTTTTTTTTTTTTTGCTCCACGTATTTATCACTCCTGGCATAGATGTATGCCATCCCTAATGCTATTTCTGCTTTCTTTTCATCTTCCGCTGATCTCTCTAGGTCTCTAATTTCCTCTTCCCTTACCTTCTAGAATCTTTATCTTCCTTTTAACACTATTTTTCCCATCTGTAACTCTACTATTACATGTTGTTTTGTTTTGTTTTAACCCTTCATAAATACATCATACATATTCTAATGTATAAAGGTTCAATTTGAGGTTTACATTATTTCACAAGAATTATTGTAGTTTTAGTATCCGTTGCCTACAGAAGTATAAAATAACAAAAACATTCTGAGTCAGGTCCCAGTTTAAATTAATTTTTGTTATTCATGACAATATTTTTAGCTTATGCCAAAGCTGAAGGTCTTGTTCAAATCTATGAAAACAGTATGCGATTGGTACTCCCCTACAGTAAACCATTGTGTCATTTCTGTCTCCCAATCATCTTGCCCCAAAATTGTCATACCAAAATAGATACATTCTATATTAGAAGATAATTTAAACCTATAGTGATTTTCTCTTCTTAAAATATTCTGAGTCTGTGACAACTTTAGAAATAAAAAAGTTCACTGAGAATATAATGAGAAAGTAAGAGAAACATAAAAGGGAAAAGAGTGTATGTTCAGACAATGGCTACCTTCCATGGTCAACTTTATATTCTTTTAGTATTGTAATCCCTTTCACTAAACTCTAATAATTAGTTTAATGAACCCATTCTTTCCTCCTATCCTTTTTTTTAATCCCCTCATATCCTTTTTATCCCAAGGAGATGACAAACAGATTTTTGATTAGGGTCTAAAACCAAGATTAATGCAGATAAGAAAAACCTCCTATAAGATGATACAAGAACATTTATGAGTATGTGATGTGATCAAAACATACAGTGAATGTTTAAATTTTACAATTTTTATTGCAGTAAAAGGCATATTGCCATTACTCACCTTCAAAATACTACTCCTTCTCCAAAACACACTTATCCCATGATTCCTGCCACTTTCTGAGGCAGTTCTGGAAGTCCTTCTTTCCTAAATTCCTTTAGCTATGATGTCATGGTTGCCTCAATGTCCTGAGTCAATTCAAAACATTTTCCTTTCATGGTCACTTCGACTATAGCAAAAAGCTAGCAGTTGCACAGTGCCAGATCCACAGAATAGGACAGAAGAGGACACACTGACACGGTTTTCTGAGATCACCTTCCTTTGGGAGGTGCTGGGAGGAAGCACCAGCTGCTCACTCACAGCCTGGCACACAGGCCTCCCCGCTGGCTCTCACCACAGGATATGGCTCCCAGAATGCTGCTCCCCCATGGCACAGAGGGACTGCCTCACACTCTAACCCCCAAGCCCACCTTCCAGTCTTCCTCCACTCTCACTTTCTCAGGGCAGCCTAAGCTGTGTGTTCAGTTTGTACTTCAGATTCTTTCACTCCCTATTCTCTCAATTCTAATCAATCCCCTAAATCTGCTTTACTTTATAATCCTTTTCCAAACCCTTAAGACTTTTTACTTATGATCTGTTTAAATATGTCATGTTTACTATTTATTTTCGCATACCAAAATACACATTTTACAAATGAAGATCACTATTTTGGTCTTGCTATCCTAATGCCTGGCTCAAAGAAGAAGCTCAGGGGCTTCCGGAAAATGGTGCAACAGTAAGTAGCAGAGTAAAGAGCCTCACTGAGAGATACAGTCCAGATGCTGGAATGTAGCATTGTGGGGAAGACAAGAAGGAAGAAAGTGGGTGCCCTGGACCCAGGAAGAATCTGAAGTGAGAACTGAAGCCCACAGAAAGAGTAAAAAGAAAACCTTAAGTGAAGAAGAAGGTGGTGACTGGCAGCACCTTCACCTGGAGGCAGATCTACTGTGAGAGAGGAGCTGTTGAAACCTGGGGACACACAATCAAGGTGATGTGGAGGCTGGCAATACTGAAAGGCTCTGCAGAGAGAGGCAGCATTGGAGGGGAGCAGTAGTGGAGGGAAGCAGTGGACCTGGAAGACTGCACTGGCTGGCAGTGAGTGCAGAGGACTCATCCTACCACAGGAGACAGCAATTGACTGGGAACCATTTTAGGGTCGGGCCAGGTAAGTCCAGAACCAGAACTGCTACCAGCTTCCTCTAGCAGCTCCTAGCTGGGCACAGACCCATGAAAACTGCTTGGACTGAGACCCGCCTCTGCATGCATTCTAGCGGCCATTGTGGAAGTTCCCTGTGGGTAGGCAGCTCGGTCTGGAGGCAGCACTCGGCCCCACCCCCACACACACTCCAGGGGCAGTAGTGGAAGATTCCCGCCAGTGACGAGCCCAGGTCCACAGGCGGTGGCCAGACCTGCCCCCGCATGCACTCCACCAGCCATCAAGGAACCAACATAGGCTGGGAAAAGCAGCAGACAGCCCTGCACCAGCGCACCCAATGGGCACCATCAGATACCCATAGCCAGCACTATCTACAAGAATCAAACAGTCTCACTTCAGAGAAATTGAGGCCAATGCGGGAAGTGCCTGGGACCCCAGTACCCACTTGCCCAGAAGAACACAGGAATATGTCAAGATGAAGAAGCAAAAGGCAGTCTCTGGCCTCCAACCCAAGCAGAGCAAGCCCAGGAGATGCAAACACAGTAGAGATCGGGAGTCACACACCTGAAGTTTCTGAGGTGATGGCAACTAAAGTAAAGAAACAACTTCATGAGGCTATAAAAGAATTTAGAACAGAAATACTAACTCAGGTAAAAGAAGAAATGAAAAACATAATAAAAGAATTACTAGGCATCTCTAAAGAAGACATAGATAAAAAAATGGAGGTGCGTAGGAAAATGAGGGAAATCTTGAATGAACAACACAAAAAACATTTAGAATACGTGAAACAGATTCAAAGAGATATCCAGGAAATTAAAAACTCCATTGAAAGTTGGCAAAACCACTTGAAAGAAACTGAAGATAGATTTTCAAATCCTGAAGACAGGTTTGCAGCTTGTGATCACGAAAGGAAAGATCTCTTAAAAATAACAAGGAACCTGGAAGTAACAATTCAAGGGCTGCAAGACAACCCAAAGAAACGTAACTTAAGAATAAAAGATGTGAGTGAAAAAGCAAGAATCAATACAAATCACATTCACAGTCTATTTACAGAAATAATATCAGAAGACTTCCCTAGCGTGGGAAAAGGAAGTGACTTTCAGATAAGTGAAGCATATAGAACTCCAGTTAACCATAACAATACATCTACACCCAGACATATAATAATCAAGATCCCAAAAATTCAACACAGGAACAGAATATTAAAAGCCGTTAGAGAAAACAAACAGATCACCTATAAAGGAAAACCCATCAGAATCACAACACAAACCATCCAGTCAAGAAAAACTTAGAGTGAAATATTTCAAGTTCTGAAAAAAAACAACTTCCAACCCAGATTGATGTACCCTGTAAAACTATCTTTCAAATAAAATGGAGAAACAAGATACTTTCCTGATAAAGAACAACTGAAGGAATTCTTGACCACCAAACCAACCCTGCAAAGAATACTGAAGGACATTCTAGAAAGAGATTTTTAAAAAAAGTCCACAGCTCCAAGAACAGTGGTAGAGGGTTATCACTGAGCAGGGTAGACAACTGAACGGAGAGGAAAAGTAGGCAGCCAGTCGGGCGTGGTGGCGCACGCCTTTAATCCCAGCACTCGGGGGGCTGAGGTAGGAGGAGCGTTGTGAGTTAGAGGCCGGCTTGGGCTACAACGCGAGCGCAAGGACGGCCTGAGCTACACAGCGCGACCCTGCCTCAAAAAACCAGGGCCGGGAGTTTGGCTCAGCGGCTTACGTGCCTGTCAGGCAGGCGCGAGGTTGTGAGTACAATCCCCGGTGCCGCAAAAAAAAAAAAAGTAGGCAGCCAACGGCAGGAAAATAGCATGGCAGAGATGAGGCAGTGCATGTTGGCCATAACCATTAACATAGATGGCCTCAATTCACCAATAAAAAGAAACACAGGCAGAGTGGATCAGGAGACAGGATCCACCAATATGCTTTACACAAGAAACACATTTAACTTGAAAGGGGGTTCACAGACCGAAAGTCAAAGGAGAGAGAACAATGCTCTATGTGACAGGGAACCAGAAAGAAGTGGGAGTAGCTTGCCCATTAGCTGCAGACTGGACAAGAAAGACATGGCATTTTTATACAATGGAAAGCTACTCAACTTTAAAGAAAGATAACCTTGAGGCTCTTCTAGGTAAATTGATACAACTTGAGATCATCCTCATGGATGAAATGATTCAGAGTCACATGGGTGAACATCATGTTGCCTCCCTAGTATAAAAAACTAAAGGAGTTAGTGGGATCCAAAATACACCATACATATTGTGAAAGTGAAAGGGGAGGAAATGTCTCAAAAGGAAAGTCAGCGGCTATTGTTAATCTATTATTGTGATTTAAATCCCTTATAGTTTTCATTGTTCTGTTTAGTTTTGTTTTACTCTGTTCCAGTTTGTCTAATTTTATTATATTTGATGACATGGAAAGTTATTTCAAAAATAACAAAAATACATTATGATAGCCATTGTTGATTTCCTATTATTTTTGTTTTGAAGCCCTGTATTGCTTTCACTGTTTTGTTTTGAGTGATTTTATTCTATTTTGATTTGTTTGATTGTATTATGTCTGATGATATAGGCAACCACTTAGAAGATAACAAGAGGCATTATGGTAACCACTGTTGTTTTACTATTGTTTTGAAGTTCTATACTGTTTCCATTGTTTTGTTTTCATTGGTTTTATTCTGCACTATTTTATTTGATTTTATTATGCCTGATGGTATAGGCAGTTATTTTGAAGATAACAAGAGGCATTATGGTAATGATTATTGATTTCCTTTTATCTTTTTTTGAAGTCACGTACCATGTTTATTGTTTTGTTTTGATTGACTCTATTCTGTTTTATTTCATTTGGTTTTATTCTCTTCAAGATTAAAAAAAATACACAACATATACTGTGAAAGTGAAAGGGGAGGAAGTGTCTAAAAAGGGAAAGCAGTGACCATTATTAATCTATTATCATGATTTGAATCCTGTATTGTTTTCATTGTTCTGTTGAGTTTGGTTTTATTTTGTTTTGGTTTGTCTAATTTTTACTATATGCTTTTATTCTTTGTTTTGATTGGTTTTAGTCTGTTTTCTATTATTTGATTTCAATATGTATGAAGGTATGGATAGCTATTTTGAAGAAAACAAGAGACATTATGATAGTTATTGTTGATTTCCTATTGTCTGGTTTTGAAGGCCTGTAATGCTTTCATTCTTTTGTGTTGATCTGTTTTATACAATTTTGTTTTATTTGAATTTATTGTGTGTCAAGATATGGACAACTATTTCAAAGAAGACAAGAGACATTATGATAGCCACTATTGATTTCCTATTGTCTTGTTCTAAAGTCCTGTGTTGCTTGCATTGCTTTGTTCTGATCTGCTTTGTTTTGTTTTGTTTTATTCTCTTTAAAATAAAAAAAGTTTTAAAAATAAATTAAATTCTTTTAGAGAGTGGCAGGTACAAAGAAAGCACTTGCTAGACAAGATTTCTTGTGGAAGATAACTCATACTAACCAAGTCATACAGAACTATTTGGAGCAACTACTAGAACAAAATTAGAACAAAAACAAATAAAATATTTAAATATGGGAAATATCATTATACCAGAGTTTCAGTAAAGGAATTTTTCTTGTGTAACTCTTGTATGTTTATGTGCCAATAAATACACACATGGCAGGTAACACATTTGGATATAAAGCAGAAAGAACTTAAATTATTTCTACATAATGCACATTCAGGTCTGACTGAATTAAATCGATTAAAGAAACCCAATTTATCTTTCAGTTAATAGAATATTCTTTCTCAAACGAAACAGTGCATAACATGCATGTCATCATATGTGAGCTGTTCCTTAGCTCTCTGTACCAATAGTGCATTGCTTCCAATCACACTTCCATCAGCCCCACTGTTAACATGAAGAAGGTATTACATGAAAGACAGATTACCTTATTCCTTACTACTTTAAGACCAGTAAAGCAACATAATGTAGGCTCTAGCTCTAGCACACTGCCATCAAATGTGACTAAAAGTAATTTATAACTATATCTTGGGATGCCACCGTTTCACAACAGGCCCAGCCTCAGAAAGTCAGCCCAAAATCTACACATCTGCATTGCAAAAACATTGAAAAGCATCATGGAAATTTTAAGGAATGTTTTCTGTGAAAGTGAGAAAGTACAGTACCCACAAAGAAAAACATAAAATGCCTCTTTTCAGCAACTCTGCTCCTTTAATCTCTCTTCCCTGAAACTCTGTTGGCCTCTTACCAGCTTCTTGACCACACTCTTCTACACATTTCCTCTGCTAGTGACGTATTACAGCCAGGAAATAAAGGTGTGGGCTTTCTGGAGTTAGGTCCCACTGTGATGATAAGACAGAACATGATGAAACACACTAGTGGTGTTAAGCTTTTATAAAACAAGGCTGTTAACTCTCAACAGGTGTTTCTTTGTGAACTGGTATGTTTAAAACATCTTGTTCTTTATTAAATGTCACATTAAAAGAGGATATCAACTAAGAGGTTGGTGTAATGGGGAAGATGAAAAAACAGATTAAATAACAGAGTAGGAATTTTCTTTTGAATGTGAGCATGACTTTTAACAGAAATTCACCCAGATAAATTATGTGTTCTTACCACCTTCATAGGAAAGTTTCTTCGGCAATTTTTAAAATCACTCACAGAAAATACCATTATGAAATTACTTGCTCAATCTTTAGCTCATACCTTTTCTCTTAAAATGTGTTAGCTAACAAGCTGGAAATGGGTGCATTTTGGGGTTAAAGTCTCCTGAATGAAGAAAACAGGAATGTAGGAACTATCATGAGTATCTTTCTCTTCCTTCTTGGAAGAAAGGGAATGTCTCCTCTACTTCCAGCTCTATAGTAGGGACTGAACTGGTCTAGCCTGCTACAGGCTTAAACCCAGAGTAGCAGAGCTCATTCACATGTACCATCCCTGTTCTGAGTAACTAGCTCAGTGACCTACCTGGCCTGGTCACAACTTTCAAACATATATCTGACATTACTGAGGCAGAGATTTCCTACTTCCTAACTGAGGAATCATTAACTTCCAAAGCTATTAGAAGTAGCCCCATTGGTTAGAGAAAGCTTCACCCAAGTGGATTCAGCATGAATTAAAAATAGAAGGAAATTGGATCTTGAGTCACATTACATAAGCTTCAAGATCAGCCCTCACCAGAACTAACATAGACCTCTGGAGTTTTCCATCAGATAAATGAAGCATCTTCAATTTTTAAACCAGTCTAAATTGCCAGTAAAATTCCCTTGGCTGACAAAACTTGAGACAGACCCTAAAATCTGTATTTTCCCATCTCAGGGGCTGTCGTGATGTGAATGGACTCAGTTTCCATGGAAACTGGCTTTGCCTTCATGAGAAACAAGCACTCTAGGACCCTCACATATGCTGCAATCACATGCTTCTCTTAAAGTATTTCCAGTTTTGCCATAAAAATGGTCATTTAATGAAATCAAAATCTTTTCAAAGAGCAAAAATCACAAAACTGCCAATTTAATATTAAATTTCATATGATAATTATGACATTAGGCTTGTGCTATTTAAGGTTACAAAGAGACAATGACAAATCATATTAACATGTGTCAAACAATAGCAACAAACAGCTGCTTTTCAAAACAGCAATTCACATGAAACTATCCCAACCGGATTCCAAGCTAATTCAAAAATGCAAAAGAAAAGATAGATACCAAATGAAATATTACAGTTATTATCAACAAAATTGAAGTTGGAGAATTAATTTATGTCTATATAAAAACTGAGCTTCCTAACACTAAGCTGCAGAATCACACAGACCACATGAAAGACAATATCTGAGTTTAAAAAAAAAAGAGAGAGAGAGGTTTCCTACCCATCAAAGCTCTAGGACATTTAAATCTAGAAATGTGCTATGTTAAAGCAGCAGTATACACATAGGACTATGATTTAAGGTTCAGAACTAATAGTCATTTGCAGCAAGACGGCAACTAAGATCTTCCACCAGTGGTTCCCCCACAGATACATAAATATGAAGAGTACTCTTCTTGCATCAAACTAGCTTCACTGAGCGAAGAACCCCAGGTGAGAGATCATAATGCCTGGTTTTTGTGTAGTAAGAAAAAACACATTGAAAAAGGCAATAAGGAAAGCACTATCCACCTCTCCCTTCCCCTAATTCCAGGCAGCACAACCTGGCTTCCAGACAGAAGTTTCCAGCTCAGGGAGAGAGAAGTAGCTACGTACACTAGTACCAGGCTTGTCATGGTGAAACCTAGTGCCAAACAGAGCCACATGCCCCATTCCACAGGCCAGTACTAAGAGCCAAATGGCCCTGGAGAGCCACTACCATGCTTCTCTAAACTTGGGCAATGGAAAGGGGAGTGGTCCTGCTTAGCAAACGCTCTGGCAGCCAAGAGTCTGTCCCCAACACCTATCCCTGAAACTCATGCAGCACCACCATACCAGGCCACTGCTTACAGGCAAGACCTCCAGACCTGCTGTGGTATAGGCACAGACCCACAACCCAGGGAGACAGACTTAATAGTCAGCTGCCATCATCACCAGCTGCAGCGAACGCCTGAATGCACCCACATAATGTGCAACCTAACTGAAGTGTCAGCCTTGATGGCCAAGGGACCACCTTCATGAACACCACGAACACTAACCCAACCTTGAGAAAAACAGCACTGGAATCAAGCAGAAACACCTAACCCAACTCTACAGGTTTTCTGTTCCAGCCAACATGCTATGTGACTCATTATAGGGGCCTAGGGCCATCTGTCACCCTCAGCAGTAGGTAGCCCATAGCAGTATAGGTCATGGTCCTATCCCACTGATGAGCTGGTCTTGGTAAGCAATGGATTCAGCGGGGGTCACACTTGTATCTTAACATCAACAACGGAATATTAATTAACACCATAGAAATACAGAAATATCATTAACAAGGTTTTTCTCCTTGGGCAAGGGGGTGGCTGTCAAATATGTACCACAGCATGCTACACCACTGCTCCCACATGAAAGCAGAACTTAATGAAAAGTTCTGCAAATGTGATTTCAAATGATCCAATGATCAGTGTAAGGACAGTAGGCCAAGAAAAAGGGTGTGAACATCAATTTCTCAGTGGGTCATAGAAAAACTTGCCACTAGATGGCACTAGATTATATAACCCAGTCTGCCATGAGCTATCCCCTAAAAGACTACTCTAGATTTTCACATTATACAAAATCCTCTTCACATTGCTTGTGTAATGAAATTATGCTACATTACTTTGCCCAGAGAATGTGAAAGGGCACAAAATGTACAATGCAGAAAATAAGCAAAGTAGAAACAGAAAATTACCATCAAACCCAGGGGTGGCAGGAGGGGACAAAAATGAAAATCAGGTAAAAACTGAAGAAGACTCTAAATCATATTAAACATTCTAAACTTTCACACTTAGGAAAAAAGAGACATCATCAGATGTTTTTTACTGGCAGATGGGTTGGTTGCAAAAGTTTGGTTAAATCAAAAGAGTAGAATCAAATCTAGTAGCAGGAAGGTCAACTGATTATTACAGTGAATTTAAGAAATTATAAAGTCATGAAGAAAGACAGTGAAAGGGAATCTAACAACACATTAAAGAAGTCAAATCTATTGAACTTTAAACACAGAAAGTGAGAAAAAACAGATGTTGACTATATTTTTTCTTGAGGCACTAAATAGCTAAAACTTGTAATAGAGGAAAAGGAAAAAATCTATTAAAAAAGAAGGATAAGATCTATTACCCAATGAAGAAACATTTAATAAACAACACTGAATGGTAAAAATTTGACAGTTTTTCTCCACTATTAACCAAGAAAAGATGCCCTAATTAATCCATATGGGCATTTCTATTTCATAAATTACATTTCTACAATGGGGATAAGTCCTAGAAGACAGTGAGCTGGAAGGGTAGCAGTGGTGGTGGTCATGATGATTGATCTGAAGGGAATTCTGACTCTGTAATAAGTAATGTCATAGTCACTTCACATGTATCCACTAACTCAATTTTCAAAATAACTCTATGAAGAAGTTTCTATTATCATCATCTCCAATTTTCAAATATATTACTAGCATTTAGTTTCCCAAAAATCACACAGCCAGTACATAGCAGAGGAGAAATTTAAAGTATTCAGAGAAAAAGCTTCCCTTTCAGCTTTTACCTGTACCTGCCCTAGCTGGTACTAGCTGGACTCCAGTATCTCCCGAGCAAATATAAAGTTTCACAAAATATCAGCATCAGTCAAAGGCTCACCTTGCCTATCATGGAACAAGGCAAAAACACCATCATCATATCTGAACAAAGATCAAAGCAAAGACACTATGCAACCAAAATGACCAAGCATTCCCCTCTCCTCACTGCCATGTGACTTTTTTCTTTCTACTACCACTCTACAACCACTGTTGTGGCCCTCTCACTTCCTAGATAAAAATTAAACTACCCCATATTCTAACAATGTGAAATTCACACAAATCCCGTTTCTATGACGCATTCTCCAAATTCTCTAAGCAATCCTATAAGACAAATTCTATAGCAAATTTTTCTAACCCCTTCTGAGAGGCCCCGCAATTTCGCAGTCACTGGCCTCACTTCTGTAGCAAACAATAAACCCAACTTTGTTCCTACAAATGTGTTTCTCACTGTATTTGACCAGAGGGCATCAGCACTAGCTGCTGAGGCTCCAAGGCTTCCCTGCATGAAATGTGTGTATCAGGAAAATTGTCAGTTGAAAGCCAACTGGGGCCAGGGATATAGCTCAGCAGCGTATGTACCTACCTGGCAAGCACAAGATCCTGAGTTCAATTCCCGGTACCAAACAAACAAACAAAAAAGACAAAGAGCTTGAAGAACAAAAGAAAAAGAAAAGCTAAAAAAAATGGATTTGGTTTAAGAAAAGGCATGTATAAAATGCTTAACCAGCATACCCAATTAATGACAATGTATAAGACTTCATGTTGCAGAAGATTTTTCTGTATTTCACTTCACAATAGGACTGTACTGTATTCAAAGCTACCAGCAAAAAATGAAAATTGTACCATTGTAAAAAAATCATAGAGAAGTATTATTCTAGATTCCTACATTAATTATATCAACTGAACATCATGAATTTAAATAAATATTTTATAGTCTAATGAGTGATAAAAGTTTTACAAGGAAAAAACCAAACTATACACAAACTTTTACTTAACTTGAATAATGTCATCTGAAAAATATGAAGAAATTTAATCAAACTTGTTTTAAAGCTATATTTAACCTTAATGCATAGAAACTTATTATCATTTATAATGTCTACCATGTATACCTTTTTTTTTTACTTCAAGAGGAAACTTTAAAAATACTGCACAGAGTCATGATCATTTTATAACTTAGAGAAACAAAAATTTCACTGTTTAAGAATCACAAAGAGAAAATTATGAAACAGGTACAACAACAAGAAAAGGTGGATATATGTTCATTCTGGGCTAGTCAAAAGAATCAAAATTCAACGAAAAATAAAAATGAGTTCCACTTTTTAAATAGGAATCTCATCATTGAGGAATTTCATCATCACTGATGAGTTAAGAAAATGTCTATCTCTGAGGTGAGTTCTAATTCTAGCACTCTGACTGATTAACTAATTTATGTCTATGCCTCCAAGCAAGACTGTTTAAAAGTGAAGAATGACTTTATGCGACTTCAGCACTCCCCGTTGTTGAAAATTACCTCCAGCACTACAAAAGATGTCCGATGTATGTTGACTACATAATGAACACATAGTTAATAAGCAATCATTAACAAATTCCTAACAGACTATTATTCCACATCATGTGCATTTATTACAATTCTCATTTTTTAACTTATAAAACCTAGTAACAGTGGCTCTACTATGCTGGTACAAAAAACTTTCTGTAGTAGTATTTCCAGAAAGTAATGAACACTGACTAATGTGAGCAACACCACTTCTGAACTTCCCCGGGAATCACTCCAGCTGGTCTCACTATTTCTTATTCTAAACCAATTTATCCAGTGAACTCTCTTACATGAAAATGAAAAAAAGACTTTTTCATTCAATGTGTTCTTTTCACAGATTTTTATTTTAAATACTGGAACAGTGATTTTTTTCTCTGTCTCATTTAATTACAAACAACTGCATGAACCAAGTTTTATTATCATAATACCCTTTGAACAAATAAGGAAAATGAAACTTAAGAGTTTAAGAAAAAGTTTAAGAAAAAGTAACAGATCTGAATTTCAGCCCAGTTTGCTCAACTCCAGAACCCTCAAATTCAAAGCACCCTATTCCTCAGGCATGCCTCCCAACACACTGGCTGACAGCCGCGCACCACCATGCCTGGTATCAATCAATTTTTTAATTCTTCATGCATATCTTAATTTTCCACTAACTACCAAGCTAATGCTTGAAATAATGAGGACTTAAAATGTGAATGAAATATTTTTCACTATGTCCCTACATCTTTGCTGAGGATAAATGTAAAAAGGTTGCACAGTCCTAGTCAGGACAGTGTCTCATGTCTTCTCTGGCCATAACACGCAAAAAATTTTTTGAAACTCGTCTCTAAAACCTGATCTAAACTGGGCGTGGTGGTGCACACCTGTAATCCCAGCACTTGGGAGGCTAAAGCAAGAAAAGTGCCGTGAGTTCAAGGCCAACCTGGGCTACTGAGCAAGACCTCATCTCAAAAAACTAAGGGGGAAAAAAGCTAAGCTAATAATCAGTTAAGATTACACATGGCTATAGGTCTCAGAAAAACTACTGAATAGTGATTTAAACAAAAGGGGTCATTTACTGTCAGTGCAAGAAGTCACTCCAGGGCTGGTACAGCACTTAACGGTGCCAGCAAGGCCTGAGCCTCTAATGTGCAGCTTGGGGCCGTGCTGCTACGCCTGCACGTTCCTCACCCAGGCCAGGAGGGGGAAAGACAGGAGGGAAACTTCCACTGTGCAACCTAAATGGTGGAGAAGACTCCACAGAAGAGAAATAAAGTAAGTAAAGGCTTGTGATGATTATTGAGACTACACAGAATACCTACGCATCTCGTGATCTACTGATAGTTTTTCCAATTAAGTATAAATCTAAGAATAATTGATTAGAGTACAATGATACAGAATATTAAATACAGCAATATTCTGACATATAATGGGAAACTGATGATCAACAAATACTGTGAGATTAAAATAAAGGTACATTTGGATGAACTGTGAAAGGGCACAAAACTTTCCTCTTTTCTTGTGCTCATTTGTAGCCCTTCTTTTCCACATGAACTTGTTCTTACCAAATCAGTTGTAACTGAAATCCACTTACTGAAGCAGGAATGAAAGCTTCTTCTGAATAGAAATGCTTTGAAATGTCCTTTCAGTACAAACAGAAAACTCAGAAGTTTTCTAATTCATATTAATAAGTTAAACATAAACAAAAGTGCTTTGTAAGCCACAAATTTTCATTACTTATGTAATACAACTTATAGTCCCGTCTCAAAATACAAATAGGGAAAACCATTTTAAAACGCGTTCAGTTCACTGATGATTAAACTGGAGAAGTGTGTTCCAACTCCCTGTATGAGTCCACTGTTATTACATCAACCTCCATTCTATTTCTCACCTGCTTCTGTCTTAGTTTGCTGGTACTGATTCTCTGAGACAGACCAGCCACTATGCAAAGGGAAAAATAAGGTTCAGTCCTTCTGGAAGATGGAACCATGGTCATGCTCTCAAAGTAGCCCCCTCACTTTGACAGAAAAAGCCATTAATAGCCTATCTTGGACTATGGGGAAGAATGTAGAAACAGCAGTGGAGGGCTGCACTGAATAAGAAAGGGCAATGCAGCTGTCTCTGGAACTTGGTTTTTTGTTTTTGTGGTTTTTGTCTTTGTTTTTTGTTTTGTTTTGGTTTGGTTCTTTGTGGTGTTGAGTCATTAAACAATATCTTTCCTAAAAGTGCTGTTATATCTTATGTTCTGTATGTCTTTGCAGTATAAACAATAATGTATCAGAAAAGGAAATCATAACATGAATATAGTCCCATCTTGCACATCTATACACATAATCTGTTTGATTTTAATCCTCAACTTTTGAGTTGCTCATGCATGTGTCTGCTTTTACACACATACACACACATATATACACTCATATGTATACAAACAGTGCAGCTACCAAGTGCAACAATATTGTAAACAAACTATTTTCAAAACATAAAGAAAAGAAAGAGAACACAAAGATTATTGCTTTCATTTATACTATTTTTCTTAGATGATTTATTCTAAATTTATTTCAAAGAATTACCCTCACAACATTAACGTATTTTTCATATTCTATCAACATAACAAATGTTTCATAATTATCAAAAGCATAGGGTAGCTTTATAAATAACTACCAAAGCTTAGAAAACAGCCTATAATTCTTATTGCAAATATATTACACATACCAATAGAAAACTCATAACCATTTTAGAACCAAGTTCCTGGTTCTAAAAAATGTTTTTTAAACTGATATTTAACTTTATTTTTTATTATGACTAGGCACTTTTCATTTCCCTTTTGATCCTCCATATTACATAAAGAAGAAAAGCTTAGTGGATATTAAAAGTTGTTCTTTAAACACCTTTGGCACTATGCCTGATGTAAAAACATAAAATGAAAGTGACAGAAAATAATATATAATGTAAAACTATAAAATAAGAAAATTTTAAAATTAATTTTCAAGACTCTTTAACAAATCAATGAATATCTAGGATTTTCTTTAATATTTATCTAAAAGTTACCAAAAGTTTTCCCCACTCATAGCTTTAATCCAGAAAAGCATGTTTAATGTACCTTGTAACAAGAATTAGCTGTCAGAGTAGTAGATACTGGATATATATATATATATATATATATATATATATATATATAATATATATTCCTAAGTGTACTTTCAGATAAAGAAGATCATGTACAACAGAGCAGACCCAGCACATGTCAATCATTCACATTAAAAATATATGACTTACCTACTAAACCCCAAGCTTATTTCTTAGCTCTTTTTCCTTAGCTATTAGTTGGAAATAAAAGTACATGGCAGAAATAGACAGTCACAGTCATGCACAAAGAATAGGTAGATACAAAAAATAAGAAGATCAGAACTAGGACAACTCCAGTCGCTTCATCTTCAACCAAAAACCAGAGCATTTGGTCTTTGGCCTTCACTGGAGAACTAAACAGGCACCTGGGAGCTACGTGGGAAGATGATCCTTCCCCAAGATAGGGTACTTAGCAGTCTCTGTAACAGGACTCCAAATAGAACACACACTAGAGGAAATCTACTGAGCTGTCAGTGCTTAGAGACCCTGAGTGTAATGAAGTGAGAACTTTGTCTGACTACTTATATACTACATTTTAAAATGAAGTACTCAAATATTTTTGTTCTATAATTAGAAATTGCAGATAGAAACCATAGAAGCTTTTCCATTTATGTACTATACTATCATTTGTACATAGTTTAATAATTATTAATTATTACACACGTTGTCTTCAACTCTAAAGAACCATTTCTGGAATGAAAGAAAAATGAGTGACAAAGTGCTAATACTTTGTTAGAGAAGACATTGGCAAATTCCTCAATATTAAAGTATTTTTATCTTTCTAGCATGGCATCCATTCAATAACCATCTTTTTCTGCACCCATTCTCCTTAACAAAGTTTTTTGAAAGCATGTATAATTCAGATAACTTTTTCACAACAATTTTCCTCACCACTTGCTCTATAAAAATATACATATTCCTCCCCCTCTATACAAAACCATTAATGTTCATGATACAGTAAAACACTGAGAACTGTGATAGTTCCTAAATATCTCTGTTGTGAGAAGATATACATAATAGCTGTCCTTACGGTAGACACTGCTAGTACCCCTCCCAGGTCCCACCCCAGGCAAATGAATTCCTCCCTCTGCAGCTACCAAGAGTTGGCTGCTGTGACAGACAAACACTTTCCCCTGACAAGCAAGCTGCCACCTCAACTAACAGGAGTAACTGCCACTGCAAAGTAGCACGGCCATCCCTTCCTGAATATGCAAGCTAACTGCCTACCGATAGGGTAATACCAAAGTTTTACTACCTTTCATCAAAGGAGGACTATCTATTTTGCAACTTGTACTCAAAAGCCAACTCTCTAAAATGCACACCTCCCCCATACACAGTCAGGCTTAGCTAAGACTGAGATGCGTGCTTCCTCAGCTCTTTCCCCTTCCCCAGGCCCTGCCTGAAGATTCTTCCTGAGGAATATTCCTTCAATCAATCATGTGCAAAAAAATCCCTGACTCAGATGGTATTCTGAACGAACCCAACATTAGGTGAGTAATACCGGGAAGTGTAACTACCAAACAAGCTCTACAAGAAGGAAATTCTGGAGTTGGATCACTCACTAGCCCCCTAGAAGTGAATACCCATTACTGTTGTAAGTGGAGTATCCAGGACCAAAGACATGCAATGTAATTCAATTATTAACAGTTTTACCTGCAATAAGTTGGATTATATGGAGAAAGAAATACTCTGGATCATGCAATAGCTCTTATCTTTTGAGAGATATGAAAGAAAAGGTAATTGTAAAGACAAACCGGATGGTAGGTGCTGAATGCTAAATTGATGTATTGAAGATAAAGAATGACAGCTTAAAATACTAATATAAAATCAGATATGAGATTCAAAGGGCCTCCCTGACCACACTTAACGGGCTCACATCTCTTAAAGTGAAGACAAAGCTAAAGACCAGTCATACAATTTAACTGCAAAAGTGAAAGAATTTCAGATAAGACTATTTCTTTCAATGGTGGCATGCTATAGCAGGCTATTTGTATCATGGAAAGCTCTAAAAGGCTTGCCATCACTCTAGGCAGGTCTTCTATGCTAAGGTGAAGGTACTGCCAAAGTAGCAATATAAACATGAGGATTGTGCTGGACCTACTTAACTACTTAGATGCCCCTGACCCTTCAAGGACTACTGAATTGGAGCCTACTCATCCTTGTGGAAAAGGGAAGACCGCTCTTGACTGAAGACTGTGAAAGTCTCAAGTGAGGTAGATATTTTACAAGACTGTGTTAGCTTTCTTCATGATCTGTCTCTTCCTCGCCTTGTGACCACCAACAAAAAATCAGACCTTAACATAACCCAACTGAGAAAGTACTAGGCTTGCTAAGAATAGATTACACATCAAACCAGAACACGGCTAACACACACCAATAGAAACTAAAAGATTATGTCTGGCAATAGAAGCTAATGGTGCTGGGTTAAAGAGAGAAAACCATAAGGCTGAATAACAGAGTTTCTCAGTGTCTGAGACAGGATCTAACACTCTGGCAAAAAACATAGGAAATGGTACAAATATGCAACTAGAATAGCTCCTAAAAGCTTAAACAAATAGTGATAGGCTACACTGAATAAAGCACAGAGATGCCATTACCACACTGGAAGATTGTGGAGGGAAGGATCAAAAAACAAAGAAGTGTATAAGTTAGAACGGTTCTGCTTTGTAAGACTAGAAAGCACACACTGGCCTGTGTTCCTAATGCGAATTTAGGGAGCAGTTCATTGACCAAGATGGTAGAAATGTACTGGTGAGGGACTCACGAGTATAACTGAGAAGCTGGTACTACCTTTGCTATGCAGGCTAATGTAGACAATATTACAAAACTGAAATTCCTAGTATATGGCACCATCACAGGACTTCAAAAGCAAAGGCCAAGGGAAAGTGCTTAAAATTGTCAGAAGCAAGATGAAAATAAGAAAGGCAGCAAAGCTGGAATAACAATTAGGGAATCCGGACCCATAGTTGTCTGCAGAAATGATGAAGAGAGGTTAGTATTTCTAAAACAAAAGATAACTGATTGATAGCTAGCTATATAATCAAAGACACACAAACAGGATATATGAAAAGGAATCAAAATTCAAATCATGTCAAAACAGTTATTTTAATGTGCAACAATCACAAATTTTTATAAGATTTTATAAAATTATAAAATAAGATAATCATTAATAACCACATGGCATAGTATCATATTCTAGAACTCATTGCCATAAGAAAAATAATAAGGCAGGCTTGACCATAGTTACGATAAAGTATTAGAGACAGACAGTATGCACGATTTTAACTATAATTTACCTTCACAGAAGAAATAAATTAGGTACCTGGGAAGTCTGAGGGAAATCACTATGATTCAAAAACTATATCCCTTAAAACACATGAATTAAAAAGTCTCAAAATAGACACATTCTCAAAACATCACCAATAAAAAATACTGAAAGCACTTTTTAAAAATGTAGTAATTACATTTTAAAATGTAATAAGTTATATTTTAAAAAATGAAAACTAATGAAAATAGAAGCAATCAAAAACAGGAGTAGAAACACTGGATTCTGATAAAAAGATAATATTTATTTATTCATTCACTCACTCATTTATTCATTCTTGGTTAATAATTATATAATATAGGGACTCAACTTTATCCATGAAAAATTCATATGTGAAAGCCCTAACTCCCAGTATCTCTGAATGTGACTACAGTTGGGGATAGAGCCTTTTAAGAGGTGATCAATTAAAATGAGACCATTAGGGCACCAGGCCCTACTCTAATGTGGTCAGTGCCCTTATAAGAAGAGGAAATCCAGACACCCTGACACTAGTGATAGATGCACACAGAAGAAAGATCATGTGAAGACACAAGAAAGCATCTGGGATCTGGAGAAAAAAAAAAGAAATTGTACCCACTAACACCTGAATCTTGGACTTCTAGCCTCCAGAACTCTGAGAAATAAATTTCTGTGGTGTTCAGTCACGCAACTACAATAGATGAGTAAATGTTTTAAAAAATAGTTTTAGAACGTATATGACAACCAATGCAATTACAACACATGATACTAATGGAAAACTAAAATCCCTAGTATCAGTGGAGAATACAGGACTTCAGAATATCAGAGTGCAAGTACCAGGTGGGAGTGTTTAAAGCTGTCAGAAGCTAGGTATGTGTACTCGTTCACTAATATATTAAGGCCGCCATAACAAATCATCATAAACTGGGTCACTTAAACCACAAAAACATATTTCTCAGAGTTCTGGAGACTAGAAATACAAGATCCAGGTGTCAGCATGTGTAGTGTCTTCTTGTTTCTTCAGCTTAGAGGTGCCAACAAGAAAAAACAATTTTATGTGTTTATGGTAGAAACATAATTAGTTTAACCTCTTGGAAAAGCAATTTGGCAGTAAAAGAAGTTTTTAAAGAGTTGACATATTTTGACTTGGTAGTTAGATATCAGAGAATCTTTCATAGTGGAAGCCTGAGCAGAAGAAAAAGTGCAACTAATAATAATCCAGAATATTAATAATCAATAGTGATTCATTAAATAATAATAGACTATTGTTTATTTCATGTTTCTTATTTGCAAGGCCATGTACTAAATGTGTTACATAATTTTGTTCATCTAGGTTTCATAAAATTCATTACCACGTTTACTTTTTATTTACATTTAAAATGATAAACCCAAAGAATCTGCTAATTGGTATTCTGATACAATTTCTTAAATTCTTTTTGTAAGCAAAGACAAAGATCACATCTCCATTCTTTTGTCACTTGACATGGATGAAAGAAGTCAAAAGCATCACTCTAATGTCAAATCACTGAAGGTAAAATGGAAGTTGACAGAAAACTAGGATTTGTGCAGAATTTTATGAACCCATATAAGGTGAGATTAAGTTTCACTCTTTCACATAACCTAATCTCATACATATGTGGTTATGTTTTTGTTTTTCTTTATTTTTCACTTCAATTATAGTTGCACTAGAAGAAATGTTAGTACCAGATAAGCATAAGATATAAAGCTATTTCTCCATGGCAGTCCTCAAATGTCTACAGATGTGTAATCAAGTGTAACCACAAACAAGAGTGAGAGCATTTGATTTTAAACAGATTTAAACAGATGCTAAGAGACTCCTCAAACATCAGAGCCACCTGCAAAATTCTAGAGAAAGCTATCCAGCAAGTGGGTTAACAAGCCTCCCCTGCATTTCTGTACCTGGAGGCAGACTAAACAGAGCAACCAGAAGGTTGTGAACACTGAAAATCTTACTATTGTTCACTTTCTGAAATCTCGTTGCTGGCAATAGAAATTTACATGAAGTCTAGATTTTCAATGTTTAACAATTAAGATTCAAAGAAAGGAGAGACTTCATGACATTTAAATCATGCACATGGGAGAAAGGAGAATGAAAACATTCTTTTCAGCTAGCTAGAAAGAAGACAACAACACCAAACTTGGAAATAAATTTTAGAAATTTTAGATTTATTATTCCTGGAGATAAAAGTGAAAAAGGAATCAATGCTCTGATAGAGATATATATGCATAGAGGGATGGGGAATTAATAACTGATTAACTGGAAATAAATAAAATAATTTCCAAACAGCAGCATTAAGGACCTAGACGAGCTTGGAGAATTTAAGTGTGATTCCCACAAACAACAGGGGCTTTCTCTGGCAACGCTCAGTAACCTGGGGACTCTATCCATGAAGCACTGACCTGTTTTTAAAGGCATGCTCTAAAAATTACTTCCACTATTAGCCCCACTCCAAAACTCTTCCTTCACTGATGTGGAAAGTTTTATACACATTGCTTTGGCATTTTATAAAAAGAAAGAAAATTTCTGGTACGAGCAAATGCATTCAGGACTTACTTGTCCTATGACAAGTGTACCTCACAGAGGCAGCTCAGGGTTAAACTGTCCAACTCTTTTATTAAGGCTTTGTTCCTGAACCACTTCATTTTCATCATGCACAGTGAGCACACTGAACAATCACTGCCTAGAAAAGTAGTTAGAAAACACTTCATCATTATTTCCTAAAGTGGAACATCCAAATGCAATATATCAGAAAGAAACTCCTATACAAGTACAACTGGAGATATACACAAAAAATGTACATAGTAGCAGTTTCAGAATAGCAAAAATGTGGACACACTCCAAATGCCCATCATTGGAGCAGGGTATTGAAAGCTGTTACAGAGTGATCCTCCAGAACATCATGCAACAGTTAAAATAAATGAACTGGCACAACCCATAACAATACAGATACGGAAAAAAAAATGACAAAAACAGAACCATACATTATAATAAAGATAAAACAATAATGCTCTTTATCAATACATCCATAAGAAATCTACATCAGAAGAAGGTAAAAGGAATTACAAACTAGGGATTCAATATGATTGCTGTGACCAACTAGAAGAGACAAAGAAATGTAAATGAGGTAAACAAATGATTAGATATAAATTCTTGTTCTTTCTGGGTTAGTATGCTCACAAATGTTTATTACATTATTATAAAACAGTTAATAGCTTCTGAGTAGTCTTCTTGCCATAGATAAAACTGATCAGAGTACATAAAACAACCACTTTAAGGCATTGGACAAGTCACCACTCAAGACTAAGATTCTCAAGAAAAGAATAAGCTTAAAAGTAGCTTTCTGCCTGGAGAGAGAATCCCGACTGTACCTAAGAAGTACAAGCTGGGAGCACTGGTCCAACTGAGCATAAAAATCACAATCTAGTGTTGAAAATAGAGATTAGAATTCAGGCTTGCTAAGGCAGTTAGAATTTGTAATGCGGGGCACTAGACAAGGAGCTAAGAGAATAGCTCCAGAAATAGGCACAGGCATTTAACTCAGATTCCTGCACGAATGCTAAGCAGTACATGTTGCGGCCCTGCACCTGCTAATGGGTGAGGTGTGAAGAGAAACTTCACAATAGTTCTGAAGTTCTTGAGCAAGCTTGGAGATAAATCTGTGAACATTCCTGGACATTCTGTTGAGACTCTCTAACAGTCATGTGCTGAGGTAAAAGCCTATAACCTGAAAGGTCATAACCTGTCACAAAGGAAAATATAACATCCAAAGCTTAAAACCAAGCTTCGATAAGATCAAAGCGCTCCCTGAGTTAACTGCCTGACAATAAAAACCAGTTTTTCTTAGATGAAACACAAAGTAAATTATAATGTATGCAAAGAGGGAAAAAATGAATGTCTAACCATGGTAACAAACAGTCAATAGCAATTATAGAAACATCCCAAAGATAACCAGGATATTGTAATTAGCAGATGAGAACTTTAACTGCAATGAATATGCAAAAGAACTTAGTGGAAACGTGATTGCAGTAGGAAAACATGAGATGGAATTCAGGAGATTAATGGAAGCTTAAATAAAAAATAAATGGCAATTTTGGAACTGAAATAAGCCATCAGAAAAGCATAGAATGCATTGCACTTGATTATGTAATAGAATGGAATAACATCAGAGGTATCTTCTCCTACATCTTCTGCTGGTCCAAAATATATGTAACTTTAAGAAATAACAGCATGGTAGACACTCAGACATTGTTAGGTATTGGAAAGATGTGTAGGTATGGAAGGTTGATAACTAAGTTCCCACATGCACATAGTAAAGACAATAACAAAAGTTGCCTACTACAGAGTCTAACTCTGTTGAGACCAATACAGAAAATACATAAAGCTGATGGGCTTAGACCCGTTTTCCATTTTCCTTTTGCTATAATGGTAAGGTCTCTGTGTCTCAGGTAAATATTTGTATTAATTTTGAATCACAATTTCTGGGAACTTTTGCTTATATGTACTAATTTCTATCTCCATGCATTACATACCATCATAATTATGTAAGTAACATATACATATACAAACATGTGGAATTATATGGACAAATTCTTAAAAGTTGTATTCACTAAGTCTCTTCCACATGAGTTACTATAATGATCTAGGTAGCATATATGAGAGGAGGGGTAATTTTATTAAATCATAAATTTAATAACAACATAAAATACTTCCTAGGAAATTCACATCAAAATAAACATTAACAATCAACTTTCAAATGAGCTGCCCTATTTCTATTAAAAATGAATATGTAAAAATAGAACTTGTTAATTTTAAATTTACAATTTAAGAGGGACTATACTTAACAAATACTAGTAATCTATATTTAAATGTCAATATCAATTCTTAGTAATTCTGATAGTTTACAGAGCTAGGAAGAGCTGGCAAACACTCCTTTTAAACTAGATGAAATGGCTGCATAGAACCAAGATTTCTGGATTATATGAAGTAGTACTTTCTAGCACTTAGGTGACAAGAGATTAATTTTGAGGGATAAAGTAATTAATTCTACACAGATAATTATTATTAATAATAAACTTTTGGTGGACACAAACATCAGGAATTCAGGATTACAGATAATATTATGATCTCATATTGGTCCCAGCATCCAATCTGTCTCTATTTTTGGTGTCTCTTCACTATATTTGACTTGAGTTTAAACTCTCCTTTTCATATTGATAAGCAAAGCTCAAACTGTTTCTTGTTCCCACCCCCAAGCTTTCCCATGCTAATCCATATGAATACGCTATCAGCAGTGACTACATTATTTCACTAGATGAAAGAAGATTTTTACACATGTATTAAGTTTATTAGTTGACTCTGAGTTGATCAAATGAAGGATAATCTAAGTGGGCTCATTGAAACACATGAGCCCCTCAAAAGCTGAAAATAATTCCTTGCTTGCAGCAGAAAGGGAAATAGAAAAGATTCCATGCATGAGAAGAATCTCACATGCCTTCAATGACCTTGAAAATGAAGGAGACAATAAGCAAGTAATGAAGAGATTGAGACCAATCTCCAGCTGATAGCAAGGAGAAAGAGACGTCAGTCTGCTGCTGCAAAGAGCTGCTGCTAAATTCTGCCAACAATCTGAGGGAACCTGGAGGCAGATTCTTCCCCAGAACTTTCAAATAAGAGCCAGGCTGGTCCACACTTGATTTCATCTCCTGAGACCTTCTGCTGAGCCTGCTAGGACTTCTGACCTACAGAACTGCACAATAATAAATTTTTTAATGTACTCAGCTTATGGTGATTTGTTATGAACCAACAGAAAACTAATGTATGATTTATTGTCTTGTTTTTGGTTCTAGTTTTTTTCCAATGCTGGGGATTGAACCCAGGGCTTTACATGTGCTAGGTAAGCACTCTACCAGTGAGCTACTTTCCCAGACCTTTTTATTTTATTTTGATACAGGATCTATCTGAATTACCCAGGGTGGCCTTGACATGCAATCCTGCTGCGTTAGCCTCCTGAATAGCTGGGATTCACGTTGCAGATGAAAAATTCTATTTTACACATAGACTGTATCATCAAACTGTGGTACAGCTTTTCATTAACACTGTTCATATTTATATTTCTTGCAATGTCAATAGTAAAGAACATAACTAAGATTTTCCTAGCTGTGCTTCATGAGAAATACGGTATAATTCTTTAAAGAATACATTGCTTCAAGTGTACTTTCATCATCAGATTTACATTTTGGGTAAATAGTTTTTATAACAAACTGCTCAATTTCTCTAGAAAATGCAGTATGTCCTATTTTTATGATCATATTTTCTTTCAAGATTGCGATATAACTCAGAAGGGCTCAAAAAACTAATATTCAGAAATACATTGCAAAAATATATTGTGGCCTCAGAAAATTTATTACTTTAATAAAAATTGGTCATGATTACAAATAATTATAGCTTCAACACAGAGTTTTAATATCCCACTCTATGGCTGGCACTGCTGAAAAGTCAACATAACTGCCCAAACACGGTACATTGTACTTTTTTGTGGAGGCAGGGGTACCGGAGATTGAATTCACAACCTCGCGCTTGCCACGCAGAAGCTTATGCCACCAGGCTAAATCCATGGCCCAGTACATTGTATCTCTAGTGTACTCATTCTCATCTGAAGTATCATCAAATTGCCTGTGAAACTTCCCTGCAGAAAATATCTTTCTTATTCCAAAGAGAAAAATTAAAAATAACAATAAAACAGAGTTTCAAAACAGACTACTGGGAGAGTAACAATAATAAATACATTGCATTTTGTTATATGCATAATAGTTATGCAGAGTACAAGAAACAGACATGAAATATTGTCCAAATTAGATTAGGACAGACCTTTCTTTTCAATTAACTAAGACATACTAGCTGTATAACTATCTTAACTATCTTGTGTATACATATATGTTTTTCCTTTTCCCTTCTGCAGAAAAAAATCTTTGAAATAGTTGTCCTTTCAATTAGATCTATAAAAGAAGAAATAAAATGGTTCCCATCTCTTCATTTTATCTGACGTTTTCTTTTATAATTAGGTCAGTCATACGAATCTTGCATTTTATGTGAAGAAACCCTCTGCACATTTTGCTCTTATTTTAACATTAGGGATAGTCACATTAGATTACAAATGGAGTAAAATAATAAAGAAAGAATATTTAAAGGCTACATGTGCTTGAAGTAGTCTAGTAATATGATGATAATTTAATTAGGACACAAGATTCCCAATTAGCTACTGGACAATGGGCTATGCAATGATATTTGAGAAATTACAAAGAATAAAGCTAATAAATTATAAAGAGTAAAATTACAGATGCAGTGCTCAATAAATATAAATTAATATGTAAAAGAACAGATTTTTATTTTTTAATGGCTAATCAGCTCCCCTCAAGCTAAACTTCCCATATTTGGGACAAAATATGAACAAACAACAATCTGAAGACACTAAAGAGTAACAAAAGAAAATACTGAGGAGCAAATGATTCACGGGAGAATCCACGAATTTGGGACACTTTCCAATTTTTGTGATTTTTAACCACATCTAGTCGATGCCCAGAGGCTAAATATATGCTACCAACTCAGAGTCTTACTGGCTTGGAAAACCAGAAGAAAGAGTTTGAGCAAACAACAGAGGGAGAAAAGGGGGAAATAACAAAAAGAAAGAAACACTAAAGAAAAATAAAATACTGTGTATAACCAATACTGTCAAGACCTCATCATCCATAGAAAGACTAGGTGGTTAGACAAAATAAAATAGTATTTCTTGGTTTTTATTATTATGTAACAAAAAAGAATGTATAGAACATTAGAAAAATATTGGAAGGAAATACAAATGCTATGAATGCTATATTGTTTTTAAAAGAACAAGTCACAGTAAAATAGCATTTCAATCCTAGTAACCTGAGGAGAAACAGTTTGGAATAAACCCTCAACAAAATTAACTTCCAAATATTTAAAATATTCCAAATAATTTGATATATTAAGAAATAGGAAAACATAATCCACGCTCAAAAGAAAAACTCATCAATAGAGACTGCAATAAAATTAGCAAAATTAGCAACAAAGGCCTGGAAACCAGCACCATGTGACGGCTGCTGCTGGAGTGGGGACAGTCACACCCAGCCTCTCTCCATGAGTCTTCACCATTAGTGACCTGCGGGGGAGCAGGGAGCGAGGGGCCTCACCAGGAGGTGCTCCCTGCCTGGAAACCATATCGTTTTCAGTGTTTTGTTGGATTGGGTTTTATTCTCTTTTGTTTTGTTTGATTATGTTAAATCTGATGGCATGAGCAGCTATTTGAAAGATAACAAGACATATTATGGTAGCAATTTAGGATTTACTATTGGCTTGTTTTGAAGTCCTTTATTGCGTTCACTGCTTTGGTTTTATTGTTTCTATTCTATTCTGTTCTATTTGAATTTTACTATGTCTGAAAGTATCTGCAGCTATTTTGAAGACAACAAAAGGCATTATGGTAACTATTGTTGGTTTCATAAGATTTTGAAGTCTTATATCAGTTATACTGGTTTATTTGTGATTGGTTCGATTCTGTTTTATTTTCCTTGGTTTTATCCTCTTTAAAATAAAATAAAATAAATAAATAAATAAAATTAGCAAAGAAGGATTTTTAAAAGCAGCATAACAACTATGTTCAAAGAAATAAATGTTAAAATACAATGAGTGAAAAGATAAGAAATTTCAACAGAATTGGTGACTATAAAAAGAACCAAATTTAAAAATTTGAACAAAAAATCTGAAATTTAAAATTCACTAGATGAGTTTTTCATCTGATCATGAAATAAAGAATAAAATTTAAAAGTAAGCACTCTTAAGAACAGAGAAAAAATCTGAAAATATAATCTATAGGATAATTTATAAAAGATCTAAGACATAAACAACCAAAGAATCAGAAAGATAAAAATAAGATCTCAAAAAACAAAGGATTAGAAATTTTTCAAATTAGATGAAAGAGATAAACATGTAGATTTCAAAAGCATCTAAACTCAAAGACAAATACATTAAAGACCACAAAAAACTGCTACAAACAAAAGATGAACATTTAAAAGTAACCAGAGAAAATACACTATGCACAAAAGAACTACAATTTAACATGTCCCTGACTTCTCATAATGAACTACTTAAGAATTAAGATGTGTCATTTACATACCCCAATTTCACACAAGGAATGCAAACAACATATATTGCAAACATGTACTAATAAAAAAATAATCTTTATAAAGCCTGGAAAAAAGCATGCAATGCAAACAGTATGAATAAATGATTATGTTACTAACAAATAAGATATGCTTGTAACTTGAAGATGGATAAGAAAAACTAAAGAGAAGCAGTTTTCACCTTTATGACAAGAAAATGAAGAGACAGGGAGTGCTGAGCTATCCTACTGTCTTTCTAAACACCTAACACCTGCAGCAGCAGAAGGTGCGCACCCACAAGACAGGGGAAGGGCTTTGCTGCTCATGAGCATGTGGGTCCAGCTGAGCCCGAAAACCAGCTCTTGCGGTGTTTTGTTTTGTTTTGCTTTGCTTTGCTTTGCTTTGTGCTATGTGAGCCAATTGATAACCTTTTTGCTTAGGCTATTTAGAGCTGGGTTTCCCATCTGAGCAAAAGATAAATTACTGGTTGATACTCTGCCAGAACTTCACTCTCATAAACTGTTAAACAAGGCTGATGGTACCACCACCTTGCAGGGCTTTAGGGGAAACAATGATAATTTGTGTAACAGATTAGGTACAGAATAGGTGCCAGAAAAATGATGGTTAATACCACAAAAGAAAAAAGCAAACTAGGTAAAGCAAGCTGTGGCAGTTTCCTGGCACCCTCCACACAGAACAGGCTGCTGGCTGAGGCAAATGCTTAGTGCCTGGTACCCACCTGGGACTGTCCAGAGTCAGTCAGGGAAGGCGACCAACCTGAGTCACACACACAAGCCTGAATCTTGGAGCCTGGCTTTGCTTCTGTCCCTGGCACCGTTATCATCCATGCAGGAGGGAAAGAAAAGCCCTCTTAGGCCACAGATGAGGCTTCTCGCTCTCATTCTGTCGGTTTGACAAATGTATGTGTCTTTTTAAAAAAATCATTGATTATTCATTTTTGTAAGTATGGAGGGGATTATATTATAAACTATAAGTAAACACGGAAGACCACAAATAAAACTTGTAGACGAAGAGTAATACCAAAAAAGAAGGGAATTTCACAAAGATTTTTTAAAGTTTAGTAATAAAAAAATCATAAATGTGTAGGTGCCCAGTACCAGAGCAAAAACTGACACACTAGAAAGGTACACAGTAAATTCTATCATGATAATTAACAACTGGAGAAAAAAATACAAAAATAATTAAAGAGACAGAAGATCTGAACACCATCATGAAACATGATGACACACCTGATACTTACAGAACACAATACTAATCAAGGGCAGAATACACATTTCGTTCAAGTACATTTGGTATATTCACCAAGACAGAAGTTACAGTGGGCAAAAATGCAAACGTTAATACATATAAACTGAAGGAAATTATTATAGATATGTTCTCTAACCAAAATAAAATTATACCAGAAACAAATAACAAGAAGATACTTTAAGTATGTTTTTAAATTGCCACATATTTAAATATTCAAAAATCAGAAGAAATCTCAAGGTTTTACTTTGAGAAGCTTGAAAAAGAAGAGGAAAACAAACCCATAGTAAATAGGAATAAGTAAGACTGGAACAGTAGTCAGTGAAATAGTAGATAAATGAAAGAAAATCAATAAAGCAAAAGAAAGATGAGGTGGTAAGTTCCCAGGTAAAAGGATAAGTGATTGAGAAAAGACAACAAATTATGAAACAATAATTTATCTTTTCATAATATCAAAATAAAGATTATCACTATAGATATTATTAGAAGGATAATAAAGGAATATTAAGAAAATTTAATAAATTTGTCAACTTAGATAACATGAAAAGTTTCTAGAGAGAAAGATTAAACAGACAATCTAAATAGGCCTATTTACCTTTTTAAAAACTGAAGTCTATATCAAAATTTTCACTCAAAATGTTAGGTCTAGTTGGTTTTGTTAGTTAATTCTATCAAACACTTAAAAGAGAAATAACATGTCTTACACCATCTGTTCACAAAATAAAGGAAAAGTAAAATATGCCAAACTCATTTTATGAGGTCAAAACAATCCTAAAGTCAAATCTGCAAAGGACATTTCAGTAAAGGAAAATTATAAAGTATCATTCATGAACACAGTTGTAAAAATCCTTGCCAAAATCATAGAAAATCTCAACCAGCAGTATACAAAATGAATAGTGCCCATTACTGAATAGAATTTAAACCAGAAATGCAAAGTTGGTTTAACATGTAAAAATAAAACTAATACAATTAGAAATGTTAACAGAAAAATGGAAAACAATTATATAATATTTTCAATAAATGAAGAAAAAGCATTTTACAAAATGCAAGCCCATTTATGTTTCAGTTTTCTTTTCTTGTTTTTTTTGTTTGGTTCTTTGTTTTGGTACCAGGAATTGAACTCAGGACCTTGCACTTGCCCTGCAGGCACTTACTCCACTGAGCTATATCCCCAGCCCCCCCATTTATGTTTTTAAAAACTTGTTACTCAACTAAGAGACTCAAGTATCTCATTTTTGACACTGTACTGTTAGTCCTAAGTATATAAGTAAGACAAAAAAAAAGCAAGGCATAAATATTGGAAAAGAAGTAAAATTGTCTCTGCAAATGGCAAGATTATTTATACAGAATATTGTCTACCAAACAGATATTAAAAATCATAAATGAATTTAGTAGTGTCAAAAGATAAAGTATTATTATTAAAAATAAACTGACTCATATACTAGCAGGAAATATTTGGAAACCATTTTTTCGGCTTTTTTTTTTTTTTTTTTTTTTTTGAGACACAGTCTCACTATAGTGCAGGTTGGCCTTGAACTCACTTAGATAGCCCAGTAAGGCCTCAAACTCACCACAGTCCTCCTGTCTCAGCCTCCCAAGTTCTGGGAATACAGGAGTGCACCACCATGCCCAGCAAAGTACCTCGAATATCCAACTTATCTTAAAAAAAGAACAAAGGTGGAAGAAAGGATTTCTACTGTCTACCTTGAGGATTACAGAAAGGAAAGTGTGGGGCACTGCCTGAAGACAGACACAGGACTGGTAGAACAGAACAGACGGCCCGGAAACAGAGCTTTGTTATTCAGCTACTGGACTTCCACACGGGTGACAAGGCAACGCCTTTTCAGACTTCTCAGCAAATGACGATGAAACGACTAGATACTCATTCAGAAAAAATATGAACCCTGACTCCTCCCTCACACTGTCCACACAGAAATTAACTTGTCAGTGACCATATACCTAAACTAAAAAGCTATAATCCAAGCTAACAGGAGATATACATGAGATGTACAAGTTAGTCATCAGGCAAATACAAAACCCTCTCATAAGGAAATGCCATTATAAATTTAGCAGAATGACCAAAATAAACACTTATTTTACCAAATGCTGAAAAGTGTATGGAATGAATAAAACTTGCAAATACTGTCAATGAAAGTTTAAAATACATAAACATTTTTAAATGGTCTACTGTCATAAAACTAAATGCATACTTACTCTATGATCCACAAATTCCTCTCTAGGAATTCTCTCAAGAGAAATAAAAATAAATGTACACAAAAAGACTTTCGTGAGACTGTGGTCTATCCATAAAATGGAATACTACTTAGCAATGAAAAAAACTACTGGCACATGCTACAACATACATGAATTTTTGTAAGTATGATGAACAAAAACTTATGGAACAGAATATTCTATGTGGTTTGAATTATATGAATTTCTAGAACATAAAAAGCTAACTTATATTAGAAAAAAAGCAGGAAAATATTTGTCTGAAAGATGAGGAAGCCAGGTATTGACTGGGAAACAGCATAGGGAATATAACTGTAAGAATTTAGAAACTAATAAATACAGTCTGTAAGTAAAGGAGTTCACAGTAGAATGACAGTACCAAGAGTGCAGCCCAGTGAGTAGCAGATCTTAAATATAAACACCACTCCTGTGTATGTGTCCTAAAGTTACAGTATGCAGTACCAAAGTAAGACATCAGTCAATCTCCACCCAAACATGAACGTTCTCCTGGCCAATTCCATCCAACTATATTTCTGACACTTCAAAGGACAGGCAATGAGATTAAAGGCATGAAGCAGTATGGGTGAATGTCAGCTCTGAATTTGATCTAAGGAAGCAACTAGACTTTAAGAATAAAATTAGTGTTTCAATAGAAAAGGCTTTATCTCACATTCCTTAGAACTCAACATGAGTCCATGCCTCATTTTCTAAGCCAGAACTGCTCCAAAGTTAGACTCTAAAAGAAGAATTCTCTGCTAAGAATGAAAGAAGAGGGAAAAATAGAAAAATCCAAGGCAAAACTAAAAGTCCTCACATTTTAAGACAATACAATTTTAAAGTGCATTGGTTTTTTCTACTTTGTCCTGTAAGAAATGTATACCAACAGTTCTGAGATGGTTTAAGTTTCTCAAATTCAGAATCTAAATTCAAATTGTAGATTAGTCTTAGAAAGTCATATACAGATAGCCAATAGCACTACAGCATCCATGAAATAAATTCATTTTACTATCCAGTAAAGAGCACCAGAAGTTTAAAATTGACTGATAATCATCTTCTTTAACTTCTCTCAGTTCTCTTCTGATCATGTAAGGCTAATAATTATAAAAGATGTATAGTTATCATTGACAAAAGCATTAACTACTAAAAAATTGTGGATCAGTATCAGATTAAGGATCTACATTAATGACTGTGGAATACAGCGAAGGTCCATAGTAAGTATTCTGATAAAAAAGTTAGTGATCTGCATGTCTGAATCAAAAATCATTTTGATTAGATATTTCAGCAATCAACTGTGTTGAGATAAGCTTTCATGTGTATAAATACATATAAGTATATATATATATAATATATATATATATGTTTTGTACAACTTACATATTTACATAGCATAAGTATGCATACCAGACTATTGAGTACTTTATACCTACATTTTTCATTAAATATATACCTAAAATGAAAAACTGACATTGTGATCATACCAAGTCTAAACCATGCACATAGGGCAGAGTACATCCTCAGAGCTCTGAAAAGTAAGCACACTGTCCTTTCAGTGTCAGAGCAGTCATCAGTGTGCCATGAGGAGTAACAAGTGTTTCTGCTGAACACAGGTTAATGGCTGCACTATAAACCAAAGCAAGAGTAAGTGCTGTCTAAACAACTGAATACTTCCGACCAAAATTGCTACCATACCAAATGAACATTTGTTTTGTAAAATCAGATTTAATTTAAAATAACATTAATAGGGCCGGGAGTTTGGCTCAGTGGCTTAAGCGCCTGCCCTGGCAGGCACAAGGCTGTGAGTTCAATCCCCGGTGCCGCAAAAAAAAAAAAAAAACCAAAAAAAAAAAAAATAATAAAATAACATTAATGTTTTAGAACAGTAGAGAATCTGTTTATAACAGGTAAACTTAAGCGTTGCACTTTCTTTTTATAGTAAACCTACAATGTACTGTTAAATCACACCACTTCTAAAAGACAGTGTCTAAAACAGTCACTGGAGGATGGGGCAAGCCTGAGACTGCCTCAGGCAAACTAGACTACGTAGCGCCCTTACTTGTAATTGAAAATACCAATGAATCCAAACAGGCATTAGTCTACTAAGCCTTTTCAAAATCCTTAATATGAAAGTCTGTATGTCACACTGTACATATACTACACACACACGCAAGACAGGAAAAAGGCTTTTTCACATCTATGGTTCCAGATAAATTCAGCTCTGCTCTGCCTGTGCAGCCAGGCAGCTCAGCAAATTCACCGGCTCACCTCTGGGGATGAAGGAGAGATTGCCTCTAGAGGAGGCTGCAGGTTTCTTCACTGTACAAGAAAAATGACCAAAGTAACAAAAGGAAAAATTTAAACAACAGTAAATGTATTTTTTATAAATGTTATCACAAAAGAAAATCAGCATTATTATGTTCATTTTAATACTGCCCAAAGCAATGAGAGCTCATTGCAGTGAACTCTGCTGGAAATATCTATCTTCAAGCACATGAATGTTTGTTTCCAAAGATAAGACCACAAAAATTAGATTTCGTAATGAATTCGGTACTTGAAGATTTCTTTTACTGGCAACAAAAGCAATTATTTTTGTCTCCTGGTTAAATAATTTAATTTGATAAAAACGAGTTTACAATGAGAAGATGTGATAACAAGAATTTCAATTAAAGTGGCACTTCATCAAAACGTATCAAATAGACTTAGGCTGGACGCAGCTTTTGTTTTTCTTTCTGGATCTTTAGTTCTTTCATTCTAGTTGCGGAAGAACAGAGGATATTCTGTCCCCATGCCTATGCATTAAAATGGTTGCCAAGGACCACAACAGCAAGAATATAAGCTAGGAACTTTCAGTCTGAAACATAAGTGTAATGCTACACAGTTTCCAATAAAAAGTCAAGAACTATCTAATGATCTTTACTCATGAGTAAATTTTTATTATTCATCAGATAATAGAATAATTTAAGTATATTAATCTCTGGTTCAGTGATTTATGATACATAATTATTACTGATATACTTAAAAATCTTTCCTTTTTTGACAAGTTGAATTTGGAAATGTATTTAAAGCATCTTATGGGAGATGTATTTTCTTTTAACCTTTTATTAGTAATATGTCACCAACTTTTCTACCATCTAAAAAGTGATGAAAACTGAACTGTATATTTAGGGATAAGATTAGCTACCTAAGAAAGTCTTAGTTTCAAAAGCACTTGAAAGGGTCTCATTTTAATAAGAGATATTCTACAGTTGACGCATAGTACTCTTCTAGTAATTTCTCCTAGAAAGCAACTCAGTATAAAACAATCTAATTGTCAAAATCTATGATGCTATTTTTCTATCAATTTAAATATCATAGTTAAAGTCATAATACAACTATTGAATATTTATGTCAACTCAGTCAAACCATTAAATGATTATTGTTCATGTGATAACAACCAAAACTGTTCTTTCCAGAAGTAATAGTTACACAATTGATGCTTAAAATCTCAAAACCATTACTGTTCAGTACATTAAGCTACAAGCTTTTTATTGGAAAGGGTGGGAGGACCTGAGGTCATGAGATCACATCTGCTGATGTGAAACTCAGGTCATTCTTCTGGGATATTTTCTTCAAGAATGAATTCTCAGGTTACATACATGTTAATGTTTAGGCATCTGTATTTATTTTTTAAAGAAGCTAAGCAAAATAAATGTTTTAAAAGACTCTTGTATCTAACCGAACACACACACACACACACACACACACACAAATGAATAAATATAATATGTGAAAGCATTAAATGTAAGCTCATACACTTATTTTTTATTCTTCATACTTCCAAAATTTGGTTGATCTTAAACATCAATCAAGTAGTTAATTACTTCTGAAGATCAGTAGATCTATTTGCAAAATTATGCTATAAATTTTTTAAGACTAAGAAGTTAAGTGTAAAGACAAGAAATTCTTTTCTAAAGCAGAATTCTTTAATGATTAGTATGTTCTGATAATTTCAGGCAATAATCAAAACAAGTTAAACAAGATTGGCCTTGTGGAAGAGCTAGAAACTTTGCAATTTAACATTTAATTGCATAATAAAAATTCCAGGTTATAATGAGAGCACTGAAATTAAAAGCATGCCAACACAAAGTAAACCTGGAGCCAAAGCTAAAGCATAGTGATAGGAATATATACAACCCTCCCTAAAAATAAATATTTTCTTGTTTTAAAATTACTCTTACTTCAAACCCAATTTCTTACTCTCCTGTTAATAGCATAATATCTGTAATGAGTATACAGCTAGGCTGAATGTGAATACTTTCAAGCACATAAATTCTTGGCACTTAAAAAAAAAGACATGAAATAAAATAGAAGAAAGAATTATGAAGTATGAGTACAAATTCTAAAACTTCAGGTCATGGAAATTTTTAGAAACTCATACTGCCTCTTTTATTTAAAATTAAAATGTAATACATGTTATTTTTATCATGTATTAATAAATATATTACTAAATAAAAAGAAAACCTGTTAAAATACAAATATCTCATTTTAGAATAACATAATATCTTATATACTGTTATGCATTTTAAATTAGTCTGAAAATCAAACATAAAAAACAAAAGTAGTTTCATAGAACTGCACTGAAGAATAGAGGCATAATTTTATAAGAAATAGACATGCCATTCCATATTCAAAGAAAAGGTTATAAATATATTTATCATCAATAAACATTCTAAAAACCAATAAACTACAAAAGCCTCCTTCTCACTTGCTAAATTAAGATACATATTGTGTAATAGCTTCTTTAATCTCTAAAATAGGCTGCCTCACATTGTTCAGAGGTTCAGAAAGGAAGAGATCAACAAAACCCTTCAATATTCTATGCACTATTAGTTCCCCATCAATATCCAGATTTCAGTGCAACAGCATGTTCACAGAATTTTTTTCTCAATCTTCTCCACATAAAATTAGTTAAGAGATGGTCTTTTTTATACTACATGCATTAAAAATTCTCAAAAACCAGATAACTTAAATGAGGGAAGAACCAAGTGATAAACCTACATTTTCTAACCTTCCTTTAATAGAATATCTCTTTTAGTGTAAGCCAGAGAAACCATCTAGAACACAGGTTCATAATTTAACAGCCTTCATCTCACACACACACACACACACACACACACACACACACACACACACAAAGGATCAGGTTGAAAAAGCAATAGGAATTTATAACAAAGAATCTGTCCAGACTAGCCAACCTAATTCAAGCAATACTATTTCACAATACAGACTGCTTAAAAGTGATTATTGATCTACCCTGCATACAGAAATGCTTTAGATCTAGAGATCATCTTCTGCATGTTTTACAAGAGCATGCATGATTGCTAATTCACATTTTCCAACAAATCACGTATGACTATACAGCCCCATCCTTATACATGCAGTGTAATCACTGCTATGATTACAAAGAAAACATCAAGCATTTTAAATTAATCATCTTATTTATTAGGAAAAGAAATAATGAAACAGTCTGACATCTGTATTATGTTTCTGAGGTCAGTCTACTTAAATTTAGGTGCTTTTTCTGCTTTGAAGAGGGGGAGGCTTATTTTCTTTCTTTGAACAGAATTAGAAGCACCAAATAAAATTTTGCATCTGTGATTAAAAAGACAACGTCCTTATAATACTAACAGCATTTCAATATAAAACAATTTTATATACATACAAGATTGTTATGTTGCCAATAAGAATATTAAAAGAAAATATAGTTTAGCTCTACTCACCTTGCATTGTTCAGCGTTTGTCCAAAAAGCTCGTTTTGTAAAATATTTGGTGGGGATGAAAAAACCCCATGAAAATGAGATAAAACAGAATTGCAGACCTGGCGCAATGTCTCAAATTGCATTTTCTTTCCTTTATTTTTTTTCCTTCTCTTATTTTTCCTTACCACCTGTCTTTAAAGTCATCTATTTGCAGACACCATCAAATAAAAACATGCCAATCAAGTTCCATATTTCTCCTGAGCTCTGTAAAAACTGTGCTTAAATGAGCAGAGGTTGATAGTTAATTGTACAGTCATTATTCTTCTAATTCAGTCGTAGAAGATTCAGTACTCGTGCAGCTTTCGGCTTTCTCCTGACTGTAGCAAGAATTCTAAACAGCAGTAAGCTTTTTGGGCATTCCCAGCTGAAGTGTGAAGCTGAGCTGCTCTCATGTACTCTACTCCTATTTCTCTAAGCCTATTAAAAACACGCAATGGATAGATGCTGTCGTCAGGAGTTTCAGCACATCTGGCTGTCAGCAATAAAATCTCACAAGTAATAAAAATGGGAACAAGGTATCTTCTCAATGTTGATACTGGGTAAGACAAAGAGAAATTCTGCATTTCACCAGTCCTTTTTCTCTCAAAAATGAGTAAGTCCAGCAACAGTGTATCTCTTCAGCGAGCAAGCCACTGCAGTGGACCAGAACACTCTAAAAATAAGTGGTTTTTAGAAATTCTCCCCTTTTGATATCACGAAGCAATAAAAAATGACATACCATAGGTTTCTTATCATCCATATTTATAAGGCCATACTTCTAAAGTGAGGTGCATTTGGAAAGCCATATATTTGAATTTATTTAATTTTTCAAGTCTCCATTTATTTTTAAAGAAAAAAAAACCAATGCCACTTTCTAAAGGCCATATATAGTAACTACAAGGTTGGTCATGTAACTATAGAAAACATTACACACTAGCAATTAAAATTCACCTAAACAGCACATATTAAATAAAAACTTTCCCACAAATCAAAAAAAAAAGACCCACACACAGCCATGATCAGAGAAACCTCACCAACTTTTGTAAATACATTTCAACAATGGCAGTCCTGGCAATTTCAGAAAAGACTATATCCTGAAGGCCTCAACAGTGAAGAACCCCCACCTCCGCATCCACTCTCAGGGAACAATTATGTTGCAGATAAAAGCTTAGGCTGTTCTATACCCAAGGCCATCCATCTCTGTGTAAGATTTCTAAGGCCTGTGTGTAAACCAAATTTTAAGTCTCAACTCACATATAGAGATGCTAAATATTTTTATTGATCTTTAAGTGCACCTAACCCTTGATATTTCTTTAACAGATTCAGCCTTGTTGACCATTTTCTGCCTCAACTCTCAGTCTTCACCCTCTGTAACTCCTTTCATATACAGGTCATTGTCAATACGTACAAATTTAAAGACACTGTTTTAAAAAACTAGTGAATTCTTTTGACATGAATAAACATGTCATAAAAGAATACAACATAAATAGATAATAATATAAATATTAAACAATTATTTATTCCTTTTTAAATTAAGATATTCAATTATGAGTTTGAACTAAACTAAAATTGACCGTATTTTGGCTATTATTTATTATCTCAGATATCTACAGGTGCACACCAATGTATTTGTCAAAAATACACATGCACATATAAACAGCCCAAACTTTTTAGTTTAAAAAGCACAGCTAAATGTTTTAGCATCCAGAAAATATTGTATGTACTAATGCTACTATCATTTTATAAATGAAAAACTAAAGTTTAAAAGATTAAAGGCTATAGAGTTTATAAAATATGGGATATTTGGGGTGAAGGTCTTTGCTTTGGACACTGTTTTCTATTCTCATTTCCTTTCATTCTATTTTTCTACATATATGTACACATTCATTTGCACATACACACACACACACACACACACACACACACACGCAAAATGGGCATCTACTGTAAATAGGCTAATCTCTATAACTGAATAGGAGAACTATCTGCTGTTAGTGGCCCACCTAGGATATTTCAGTTAGAGCAAACACCTAAAATTTTTTAACTCAAAAGTAATTTTCAGTGTGTTCTTCCATTTGACTCAAAAAGCAATTCAATATGTTTTAAATTTTTAAGCCTTTAAAATCATAAGCTGATATTTCACATCTACAAAGGATTAATCTCTGCAAATGAAAACATGCACATTTCTAAATTTTTTTTACTTTAAAGAGAAAAAAACAAAAAAGAAACAAAAAAACCCCAAACAATAGCAACACAGGATTTCAAATTTTCCCACTTCATGCTGAGATCATACATATATATATATATATATATATATATATATTCCTTTGTGGGTCGATTTAACTTTTACAAATAATCAAAAACCCTTCTGAACCAGCTCTATTAACGAAGGTAATTATACTACAAAGCACTCTTTGTTTTTTTTGTTGTTGTTGTTTAGTTTTGTTTTGCTTTTTTAAAGTGTTCTTCTGTGTTTCAAAATTGAACCTGAAAGCGAGGTCATAGGAAGAGCTTTGAAAATAACCTAAGCACTGAAAATATCACTGGAATGGGCTTAAATAATGACTTTCAAATAGGCAACAATACACGAACTGCCTTCCTTGGAGACTTGTTTTTCAGCTCTTTTGTATCATGTTCATTCTCTTGACCAGCTTTCCCTGAGTCTCCTCAATATCCCAAAGTGGTGTTTTCCACACTCCCTCCCCATTACTGTCTCCTATCTGTCCCAACACATTGTTAAAGGCTCAAACGTCAAAGGAAGATTTTCTCAAGCCTGGATTAGGTCCTCTCTCATGCAGTTTCATTATACATACCCTGCACTATTGCTCACAGTGATTGGGAAAGGATAACCATATATTTACTTGAAAAAAATACTCAAAGTGTTTCACTTGCAATTCCATGAGATTAAGTTCTCATTCTGTTTTATTCATCTAGCACAACGTCTAATACAGGGTAGGTATTCAATAAATATTTTTTGAGTAAATGAATGCCTGAATTTTATCAGAAAGTGTATTTTAATTTTAGTCATATATTCATAGACAAGAAAGGAAATCATCTAAGGGTTTAATTTTGTTCTCAGTTTCTAAATTTGGTTGGTTGGCTGGCTGAATTTAGCCCATCACAACATATACTATAATATTCTGAGCATGACAAAAATGTTTGTAGATAATATTTGCTTTATATTTTCTAGATGTGCAGGTTAACAAGTAACAAATATTAAAGACTTACATAAACAGAAAATACCTAGCATAATATCTAGAGTCAAAGGGCTTGGGTTTAAATCCTAATTTCGACCCTAAGTAGCTATACTATCTCAGAATTACCTGAGCTATGAATTTTTTCAAATGTAAAATTAGGTGTAATAATTACAAGTATTAAAATATGTAATATGTAGAAATGAATTTTACAAACTCTAAAGTACTTACTGCTTACTTAGTCTCATTATGAACTATTTAAGGAATCAAATTACTGAGTCCTAAATTCTAACAACTGCATTCAGGTATCTTTTATTTATCACATATATTCGTCCAACAGATATTTATACAGTTTCTCTGCACAAGTCTCTAGAACTTCTACTCATCAGATGGTGATGGGATGCAATGGTTTTTCCAGGAAACTGAGATAAACAAGGAATTCCCTCCAAGTAAAATCAACTACATCCACATTGAGTCCAGCAAAGAGGCATTAACTCTTACTAGTAGTATAATAGTAGTACTGTGCTGGTTTCTCCACAGCTGCCTATTAGAATATTTAGCATCTCACTGGAAATGATAATAAGAGTTCTCACCAAAAAGGTATTAGGAAACTTTTGAAAACAAAGAAAATTTTATTTTAAAAGAGATCTAAAAAGCCAATCAACACTTGGAAGAATTCAACCTAATCAAAGGAATTCAATAAGAATAAAAAGAGAATGGATTTTTGCCTATTAAATCAGCAAGGTATTGGCCAGAATGCCCAAAACTGGGCAACACCTTACCACATTCAATGGTAGGGATTATGTTGGTGCAATCTTTTTGAGGAATATTTAGTAATATGTATAAAAAGTTCTCAAAAATGTTCAAAATCTGAGAGAACTCTACAATAACGTAATATTGATTATCTCTGAGTGTGACCATCATAGACTTTTTTTCTATTATATTTTAAATGCACTAGCCACAAGAAAAGCTCAACGCTGAGTGTACACGTGGAGAACACTACAATTATAAGGCCATTCTTACACACTGCAAATTAAGTATGATATTGGTCTATGAACTTATGCTTACCAATGCTCAACTAAACAAAATACTAAATATTAGTTTTCTCATTCTTAGGGCTATGAGTGGCCATTAGCAATGCTCTCCTTCATGAATAAATTCCTAAAATTCTGTAATAATTTAAATTGTTCAGTTTGTACTATGAAACATCCAAATAAGAAAAAAAAAACAAAACTCAGCCTTGACTTAACATTATCCTCCAAAATACTTAAAATACAAGCTCTTAAAATTGTTCGAGAGTCTTGATTTACAAAAGCCCACTGGTTGTTTGTTAAATGTCTTAAGAAAATTAAATTAACATAAACTCAAAAATTGAATGAAAAAATCAAACTTAGGAAAATATGCCCCTCTAAACATCAATATAAGCTTGTCATCTGATAAAGCACAATCATTCACGACATATTTAGACTTGGTAGTTTTTTAAAGATGTCTGGGTTTAGTTTTAATTTTTCAGGATATGAAATACTATATATGAAAATACTAAACATATCTAAACATAGCTAAAACTTCATAGAAATCATACAGCATACAATATGTGAAATGCATAACAAAATCTTGAAATGGTAAATGATTGCTTCGTGCTCCTATAATCAGTATTTGTACTCATATGTTTTATATATACTGTAGATATATAACTGAAACAGCTGCATCTTCTCTCCCCCTGCACTCCTCATCTTCCAGCTGCTAACTGGAACATCTGAATATAGAAACGTGGGGGCTGCTGGCATGGTGACACACACCTGCTATCCCAGCTCCTGGGAAGCAAAGCCAGGAGGACGGCAACAAGTTCAAGACTACCCTGGGCTACATAGTGAGCTCAATCAAGGCCAGTCTAAAACACACAGTGAGATCCATTATCAAAAAACCAAAAAAAAATCAAAAACACAAAACAAAATAAGCAGAACAAAAAAACCTGAGGTTTAAAAGAAAAGTGGTCCAGAGAAATAATATTTTGAAAAATGCTATCTTTGCATGTTTTGCAATATCATCTGCTTAGAAATATTTCCCTGAGGCAAGGATCACAGAGTCATCCACCTAAGAGATGAAAGCAAGGAAATAAGACAGATAATGGAATTCCTAACAAAAGGAGGCAAGAGAAAAGCATTCAAGAAAGGTAAGCTGGCCAATGCACCAAGGTGAATGATCCAATATATTCAAAGATGAAAGAAAGGAAAATACTCCTGAATTAAGCATATTATAAATTGAAAAATGACTAGTATATTTATATTGATAAAACTCCTTATAAAAATCAGGCAACAGTTCAAGATACATATGTCATTAGCTTTTTAAATTTGGTGATCCACAGCTGTTCTCTGATGAAAATAAAATCTATAGTATTTCTCAGGGTTTGAATCCTATTTTGTCCCTAATTATGTCATAGGAGACTTGTAACCCAAAATACACTTATCTCCTATTCGGTAAAGAAAAGGGAAGCATAAAGGAAGCCACCACAGGTGAATGGTCTTTGACACAACTGCACTATAGTAAAATGCAGAAACAAAATATTGTACAATACCATAGTCTTCCAATTTCCCAAACATAATTGCTTTCTTTCACGCAATTCCTCATTACATTACATTACAAAAAAAGGGGGGAAGGGAGGTCTTTTCTTCCAAAGTCTACCTCATTCCATAAATACAAAAACTTGTTTTAGTTTTGACATCAGCTCTCATAAAAAGTGACTTAGAAGATTTAAAAACTCCAGGAAGGCCAGGGATATGACTTAGCAATGCAGTACCTGCCTGGCAAGAGCAAGGTCCTGAGTTTGATTCCCGGTGCCACAAACACAAAAAACAAACAAACATGAAACTCCAGTGCAGGCTATTTCACTTGACACTAAAAGCCTTTTTACTATTATATAATCAAAACATCATGTCATATGTCAAACATCAGACCTCAAATATATACAATAAAATGTTTTAATAAAGAATATCAATTAGACTGTAGGAAGAAAATGTTACCTATACAAAACTGTAACAATAAAGTTAAGAGTTACAGTACTTTGCTTTCACTATAATGTATTCCTACAAATTAAAATATATTCTTTCCTTGCCAACTATATAATAAATTCATCTAAATATGCGGCAAATACAACCAACAATTTCCACTGGTGTAGCATAAACTGAAAACACTGTGTTGGAACTTACCTGTTAAGTGTTTTCCATCACCTATTTCTCTCTTTCATTCTATCTTCCCTACATGTCTTCTTGGCCTGTCAACACAGCCCAGGAAAACATTTTAGATCTTCTATGACTGCTTCTAAGGAGACTCGTTTAGAAGGAATATTAAATAAAGGTGATTCTAATAATTTTTTTCTATTTCAATATATGCAGAAATCTTTGGAGAGCTACTGAGGAGTGAATTTGTTAGACTTAGTTTTATGGAAAAGGCTCAAGAAATTGCTACAAGCCCTACCTTACTGCTCTTAAATGTATTCAAGCATAAAACATTAGCGATTTGTATAATGGAAGACTGAGTTACACAGAAGACATGATTAGTTGATTTATAACATTCCTTCAGAATGTTTTTGCTGAATCAATAATATCTTTGACCTATGATGCTATAGTTACCAACGGACTATATCAGATTAAATCTCAAATTTTCCTGGATCTTTGCCCCCACCTATATTTAGTAGGACTCTACCTTCCTGTCAAGTGACCTTCTGCATGTATGCAAGCATCCAAGCATGCTGTTGTGGCCCCTCACACCTCTAACTCTTGTAGTTCTAGACCTTCTTCAGTGGTATGTGCTGATTAAAATGCCATTAGAAGATGGAGCCTCACCATTTGCTTGTGTCCTAAGCCTGAACTCCAGTTCCTAGCCAAAGGTGGTAAATCTCAATTCAAAGTGCTGTGTCTCATGTGAGTACTGAGAGAATAAATCTCTATTCAAAATTCATTCCTTCAGTCAACAAGTATTCATTAAGGACTACTGTAGTCTCAAAGGCACTTTCCTAACTTTTCTAACTACTAACAGGCTCACAGAAAAGTACAAAAAGGGGGTGAAAGAACAAAGGAGAAAAGAAAACAGAATAGAGTCAGAGGAAAAAGGAAACAGTATGAGAAGATATTATCCTACTCCTTAAAGAAGTTTTGATGTATAGTAGGGAAGAAAGATATTACATAGGTCATCAATATGTGCAAGTACTATTCAATATGAGAACCAAAGAACCTAGCAAAGCTAAGAGTGGAATAAGGGAGTATTAAAGATAGGGGATACTGCAAATACAAAGCTCAAGAGATGACACCAACTATGGCATAATATAAGAACCAGAAAAGTTCACTACCGGGATAAAGCAAGTAGCTGAAGAGGAAACAGGAGACACATCCTTCAAGACATTGAAAATTGTTGAGCATTTTGATTTTTAACTTATTCCATGAAAAGTTCTATGTTTTACTGCAACAACTTTCTTTTCAGTCAATAAGATATATCAAGTCCTAGTGGTTAGAATGGAGAGTTAGGAGTTAACAACAAACACAAAGGAGGAAATAAAACCATGAATACACCAAAAAATTATCTCACAATGTACGAATGCAATTATAGCAATTAGAAAGCCAGTACAGTAGTACAAGCAAGACATTAACTGGTTTGGACTAAAGTGATCACAATAAGGAGAAAAAGGAACTGACTAGAAGGTAAATGGTGAATGAACAGGACTTAGTGATTAGCCGAAGGGGTGGGAAGTAGTGCTTGAAGGTTAAGAGAGGAGTCAAAAACAATGCTCAGATTTCTCTCTGAAGTGACCAAGCAGGTAGTCTTAAAAGCTGCTGAGGTAGAATGCTAAAGGAGGAGCAGGTTGAGGAAGAAGGTAGGGGAACATGATGAGCTATTGATTTTGAAGTATATGCAAGATAGCTGAAAAGACAGATAAGTAAAGCAATCAGAAATGTCACTCTGGAGTTCAGAAGAAAGTTTTCAATTGAAGGTACAATTTCATGAAGCATCAGCATGTTAGTAAAGACTTTACTAAGCAAATGGATGAAATCACCCACATAGAAATTTCAAAATAATAAAAAGATACAGAAGAGGTATAAGATAGAGCACCAAGGAACTAACTTACACACTACATTGGCAGGTAAAGAATAAGGTAGTGAAGGAAACTGAATAGCAACCACAAAAGTAGGAGAAAAATCAGGGGAGTATGAAGGCCTCGAAGGCAATAAGAGATGTTAAGAATTATATGATCAACTCTCATTAAATATTGTCATCCTGAAAAATTGCTGTTTTTAACCCTATGCTTCAGAAAAATTCTCCTAAAAATAGTACTTGTGACCTAAATTCATTCACAGGGCCCTGATTCAATCTATAGAAATGGTCTGAGAACAGACATCTTCTTAGCATTTTTTCACCAATTCCCTTTTTTCTCGTGGTAAAGATAAACAAACAAAATATTTAATCTTTCCTCAACAAAAATCAACAACCTTCTGCAGATAAACTCAAGGAAACACAAGTATTTCAGTTCAACTCTATCAATTTAAAAAAATACAATTTACTTTAACAGAGATCAGAATTAATCACAGGTCCCAGCTACGTATGAGTGAAGTTGACTAAGCACCAAATTTGAAAACAGAAAAGCAAGTATAATCTAACAATAACCTAGTCCATTAATTTCTCATCTAACTTAACTCTTTTTCTTACCAGCTTCTTTGTAAATTTCCTAATTTACTTATTACTGAGTCTATTTTGGAAGTTCTTTCATTCTAATGATACTTGTAATGATAAATCAGAAACAGTCACTGTAAGTGTAAATCAAGTCGCCAGTGAGTGTATTACTATTATTTCTATCATAAAAGAACCGCTCTTGAACCGCTCTAGAAACTCTCATTTTTCTGGTCCTCCTCACAAAAAAATTTCTTGAAGAGGCTGTAAATAGTTATTACATTCACTTTCTGATTGGCATTCTCTTCTTGAGTGGTATTCACGAAGTTTCTATCTCTAAACTACAGACATTGCTCCCAGCAATGACGTCCACACTGCCCAATTCGACAAACAAGTCTCCATTCTTTTCTTAACATGATTTCTCTGTGACATCTGACACTAATGCTGTGCTTTCCATGGCTCTTATTTTTTACTATTCTGTTTTACTATTCTTCCCTGAAACACAGTCTTCTAATTTTCCTCTTATTCAGTGGCAATGTCTGTGGTTAGGTCTTCTAGCCCTTCTGGATCTCTGATTTCCTACTGTGGCTGTATCAAGGAAATCTTCTACACTTTCAGGTACAGCTCTCCCTAGGTGATCGAGGTCCCATGGCAGTATCTTTACCCTTAACATTTCCCTTCAACTCGTGACTCACTACATCATTTGACAATTTGACAACCTCAAATGAAAGACAAAGGGCATAACAAGGCCAAACAGAATTCCTGATTTTTTCATCCAAGCCTGTTCCTCCTCCAGTTTTTCATATTTTAAAACAGTATCACCTCTTAGGAGGTACCTCTGCATCAGTCTTGGTCCCCACAACATGTTCTCAACATAACAAAATGACCACACAAACAAACATAAATAAAATGTTTCCCCCATGCTTTTACCCTTACAATGATATCCTACCACATTTAAACAGATTTTAACTTCTATCATTTTACAGAAAAGGAGTGAGAGACATTGTTTCATTCAAGGTTTCTTGATCTGAAAGATTAGTGGCCCAGTGAGAGTCAATATCTGTATTTCCTGACTCACAGTCCAGTGCTCCTTACACAACACGACCCTATTTCTCTCAATCAGCAATTTCTTACAGAAACCCTTTTTTTTTTTTCGGCACCGGGGATTGAACTCACAACCTCGCGCTGTCAGACAGGCGCTTAAGTCACTGAACCAAACTCCCGGACCCTCTTACAGATACTCTTATCAAACATGTGCGGCCACTTTTCATTATCCCCAGAATTTAAAAAGAAAAACATAATGTAAAAAGACAAATTTAAGCCTTGCTTAAACACAACTCCCGCATCTCATATTTTCTGAGAGACTAAAACACTACAGTATAGATAGAAAAGTTTTTAAGGGGGCGGGGGCGGCATGGGAATATTTCAAGGATGAAAATCAAATCTTCATAATGTTCTCAATTCTCATGTTTAATCCTTACTAAGCAAAATCAATCAGAAGAAACCTTTTTCTTGCCATTTTCCAGACAGGGATTTTTAAGCAACTCAGAACTTTGATCTATGTCAAACAACCTATATAAGTGAATTCCAGATACACATCACAGAAGTGAAAAACAGTTATCTGGCATCACAACAATTTTGGTTCCCTATTCTCTGCAGTTTTCCTGTCTTGGTTGGATGAAAATATGATAAACATTTTCTGAGAAATGTAACCAAAATTTGTTAACCCTGCTCTCTCAACACAAATTGAGTCTTACACACAGAAAAGGAAAACTAAAATAATTAAAAGATTGTATAAATAGAAAGGTCAGTAAAAATTTGAAAATATTAATGAGGGAAAGTAAGTTGCAAAGTAAAATCTAATAAACAGACAAAAAATAATTAGGTGGAAATATGTTAAAAGAAAGAAGAAATGAAAAGGAATGATGGAAGAGGGTTGATCAGTCAGAAGGTAGAGATCCCTCCAAAGTTTAATTTTCCAGTTCAGGCACTGTGTAATTAGGTAAGCACAGTGAGAACTATTCTACAAATAACCTTCAAACAAACCTTGAAAGACCTTCTTTCCAGACAGAGTTCCAAATCACACTTTAACACCTCCAACTGTGTCGACTTTCAGGTATGTATTACAGGAAAAAAAATAGTTTATTATAGTAATAGCAATATGGGTTCTCTATATGATTTTTTTTTAGTATAAAAAACACAGGATAGTCACAGATTACCAAAGAACTACATGATTCTATTTTAATGTTTTTAGTCATTCATTGGCTCCCAAATCTTACAGCAAAAACAATGTATCCTATAATGAGCTACCTTGAGCTACATGGGGCTAATTCATGCTCCAGGATTCTTCAGGGTTAAAGAAGCCATACAAAATTAAAACAAAAACACTTAAGAGGAAAAAACACTTGCACCATTATTAAATATTATATACATATAAAGACACACACATTACATACATAAAAGTAGACACATGTAATTTTTAAGTGACAATTTTTATACATTTCCTACAAATGAAAAGCACAGTTTAAAATTTCCTCCTGAGTTTTAAATTAAGTCTCTCAATGACTACAGGTAAACGCCACCCTCAAAATATGCCAGGATCATTTCAAGGACACCCCTGTCCCAATTACTACATCTTAAACATACTCCTACCTATTCCTCCTAGAAACTACAGTCAGCAAGGACTTTTGCATTTGCTTACCATAAGGAGCAGAGAAAATAAACCACATAAATAAACTCCAGGACAAAAGCAAACATCAAATGAAAAGTAGACAAGGAAACTGGGAGTTTGATATAGTTTACATTATTGCATATAATCCCAGATATAAAAGTAAATAGTCCATTTGCAGTGAAGTAGGATACTACTAAAAATTTAATCTCAAATCCAGCACTTCCAGAACCAGTGGGTTTTGGAAGATCTTCAGGGTCAACCTTGCTATTTGCTTTTTAGACTCTCATTCTTGAATGAGATATAGTACCATTTTCCAGAAGCTAAATTATGTGTAACATCTCCAGATACTGAATAAAGAAGTTCTCCTAAACTAAATCAGACATTGAAGAAAATGTAAAGTAGGGCCGGTTTCTCATAAAAAGTTTTCCACTTGCTTTTAAAATATGCTATATATGGGTATGGTGGCGCATTCCTTTAATCCCAGCACTCGAGAGGCTGAGGCAGGAGGATCGTTTTGAGTGTGAGACTGGCCTGGGCTACAAAGTGAGTTCAAGGACAGCCTGAACTGCATAGTGAGATCCTATCTCAAAAAACAGGTCTGGGGATTTAGCTCAGTGGCCAAAGCGCCTGCCTGGCAGGCACAAGGTTGTAAGTTCGAACCCCAGTATGCAAAACAAAAATAAAAAATAACAAAATAACAAAATAAAATATGCTATATTAGTTTTCAGCTGTTGCAAAACAAACTGTTACAATTTAGAGGCTTTAAAAACCACAACTCTATTTATGTAACAGCTTCTGAAGGTCTGAAGTCCAGGGAAGACTTAAATGGTTCCTCTGTGCCGGGCCACACAACATTGCAAGCAAGGTGTTGGCTGGATCATGTTTCTTTCTAGAACCCAGAATCTTCTTCTAAACTCACATGACTGCTGGAAGGATTCAGCCCCAAGCCTCTAGGCCTGAAGCTCCTGCTTCCTTGCGGGCAGTCAGCCAGTGCCACTCAGCTTGTGGAAGCGCTGCACCTGCCACTGCCCCCTCGTGGGTCTTTGCAACAGGCCGTCTCCTCCCTGACTGCCAGCAAAAGAATCTTTCCCCAGTCTGGCACAGTCTGCCATAAAGACTGGAACGAGGCCCAAGACCGATAGTTTAAGAACCACTACTCTATGTAAGCTGTCTCTTACATTTAACATATGCTAAAAAAAAAAAAAATTTACTTTCTGCAAATACTACTACTGTTTTAAAATAAATAAGCAATACTCTAGCCCCCAATATAAAATGAAAGTTTAAACTATGGAATTATTCAAACTATTCATCCCTTCATACCTTTTTGCTTGTAAATCTGAGGTATGATAATTATTTTTATAAATAGTTTAATTTCTCACTCAAGAACATACTTTATTTCATAGAACTGCAGGAGCTACATCTTTAAATAAATGAAAATATAGAGGCTCTATATACATACGGTTAGAGAAAGGACTGCATCTAGAGTCAGGCAGGAAGGCAGAAAATGAGTGTGCATGCTTCAAGGTGAATGGATACAAAAACACTCATGATGATGAGGTCATGTTATGGACTGGTAAATTTAAACATCTTAATTCTTGAGTAATTAAAGATAAGAAATAAGAATACACATCGTTACCTGTAAAGTTTTGGCTCCGACTCACTTTTGTTTTCTTGTTTTAAATTCTAGGAGGTGGCTAGACAGACCCCTGTGAGCCTCGGAAGGGCCTGAAGACACTCCTTCATCTTCAGGGCCAGAGGGGCCCAGGATGGCCTTTGCCAACCTTCTGCCTTCAGATCCTTCTAAGGCTGTTAACTAACCGGTTCATCCTGGCTCCATCTTAGCACACGGCTAAGAAAGGAATATAGTCAGTGAAGGAAACAGAAGAACTACCATAACTCCAACCAATTTCATTTATAACCACTTTATTCATTCTATTACAAGATCTAAATAAACATTTCTATATTCACCAGCCCCTACTTTTGCCCCACTTCAGCATGGCAACCCAATTTTGTAGTCTTTACTAATGTGACAGTTGACCCATGTCAAAACTGCTTCTGGAGTGTTTTTGGAGAGACACAGCATAAGGGGGGATGTGGGTGGGATGCCCTAGAAGTTAGTTATGGCATTAGCATTGCCATGAAAGTTGAACTAGAGGCAATATACTCTCAGTTTACTGTGCAGAGTCACTTCTACTGCCCATGTACCTGTGAAACATCTGCAGAAAAAGAATATATGAGGATATATGTAAATATCTGTTAAGAATGAGTTATAATTCATTAATTTTTATATTTTTAATGCATGAGAGACTTAAGTAACCCAAGACACACATTTGTGTCAGAATGAATTTCAGAGTCTCAAACGTGGTCTCTTTGTATTAACCTACAATTTTCTCAGCTACACTTTAAGAAAATGTGCTCTTGGCTAACAAACCATCACCAATGGTTAAAAAGTTTCCACTTTAATGTCTTTCTAGCTTTTCTTTGCTTCCGATTTTACTACTTAAAGCATTTTTACTTGATATTATTAATACCAAAGCTATATTTTACAAGTGAACATACAGCACTCAAAAACCTTGTTAAAAATGGATTTATAGACAATGAAATAGCAAGAAATAAGTAGTTGCCCTCAATTAAATGTCACTGACTGAAAGAATGGATATCGGCTTGTAATTGGTGGCACAAATCAAAAGCAAGTATTTCAAAAGTGAAAAAATTGGTCAGGTCACACTCTAAAGGGAAGTGGATCATGTCTTTGCTAGACTTTTAAGGTGAAGAACAAAGAAAAAAATGGACAGTGAACTAAAAAGCAAAACTTTTGTAAGGCAAAGGAAAATAACTGATGGAATGTCTTTGAATAAAAAGTAAAAGGAAACCAACTCCAACCAGAGACACAGCACAATGATCACTCAAGTTAGCCCAAAGGCAATAGCAGATATAAAAGTGAACTGAAATCAGAATGAAATGCAGTTCTAAACTATACAACAGTATGGAACATGGAAAATAGTCCATCAAAATACTTGTCTTCAGTGTTTTAAAAGGCAAAGAAAGAATGATTAGTGAGACATCTCCAGAATGAATATAGCCACTATGGCTCATAAAACTAGGCTGTAAATGTGTCCAAACCCTCAAGAATAAATAAGTTACCTGAACCGCTCCATATCCATTGGAGAAATTAAATTCACAGTTTAAAAGTCTTAGAAAATTCCAAGGTCAAATGTCATCACAGGCAAATCCTACCAAACATTTAAAGGAGAAATAATAAAATTTGCATCTAAACTCTGCAGAAAATCGAAGATAGAAGACTGCTTCCTAACTCTTGAGGCCAGCATTCTTCTAATAACAAAATCAATGAAGTTATTCACTGAAAAGCAAGAAATAATACTATCTGTCATGGGTGATATAGTCAACTACACAGAAGATCCAAACAAATCAAGAGAGGAGAAAAACTACAATGTGGTACAGTCACACAGTAGGTAACAGACCAACAGAGCAGAACAGAGTGCTCAAGATGACCCAGTCATATGTGTATAAGAGCATGTTATGAACACAGGAAATATCAAAAGCCAGTGATATGAGGATTAGCTATTTGATATCTGCTGCTGAGAACAACACCTTAGTATAGCATATGGAAAAGCATTTTGAATTCATACTTTATCTTATAAATAAGTAAATTCTGAATGGATTTAATACATATATAAAAAGTATAAAACTATAAAGCTGATAGAAAATACAAAAGTGTAATTCTAGGAATTTTCAGTCAGAATTGACTAGTTAATCATGATTAAAAGATCACAAACAACAAAGTTAAAGTAATAAATATTACTATAACAATATAAGGATGCTTACTCAACAAAGAACAGACAAAAATGATGGGAACAGAATTTTTTCTCAATTGGGAAATGGTGTAAACAACTCACGGAATGGTAACTCAAACAGCCACTACGCACACAAAGGGAAAATGGATTCTCTGTGACCTAGGAACTCCTGATTAAAACAAAAATATTCTGTCATATCCACTATAGTGGCAAAAAGAGAAAGTTTCAGTAAAATCAAATATTCGTAAGATGAGGAATCAAAAATCCTCAGTACTCCAAGCAGAGTGTGAGCAGAGTCATTCTTGAGAAAAGAGTGAAGTTCACACACTCCACGTCACATGAATTACATTCCCAGCATAGACTCCAGATAGTCTTGCTTAGGGAGGAGGAGATATGAGCAAGGATATTCACTGACTCATTATTCTATGAGGACTTTTGACATAGAATAGACCATCTGTCATTAGTAAGCGTCAAATAAATACAATAAAGCCTGTATTGGTTTTCTACTATTATAACAAACTGTCACAACTTTATAAGTTAAAACCAGTGTCTTAAAGTTCTATATTGTCTGAAGTCTGGCAAAGTCTCATTGGACTATAATCAAAGCATCAGTTAAATTCCTTTTTGAGGTTGTAGGGGAGAATTCATTATTCCCTTGTAAGGCTGCTGGTAGAATTCAATTCCTTGCAACTGTAGGACCAAGGTCCCCAGTTTTTTGCTGGTTATGAATTCAAGATGGTTCCCAACTTTCAGATGCTGCCAACATCTGTAATTCACTGCCCCTTTCCTCTATTTTCAAATTTAACAATGGCCAGTCAAGTCCCTCTCCTGCTTTGAATTTCTCCTCCTTCCTTCATCTTCCCTTTTTCACCCAACCAGGAAAGATTCTCCACTTTTCAACTCACACGATTTAACTGGGCCCCCAGGGATAATCTAGGATAATCTTCCTGTGCCAAAGTTTACCACCATAGCCCCATCTGGATAGTCTCTTTCATAGTGTAAAGCGACATATTCACAGGTTTAAAGGTCGGATGTGGAGGCCATTATTCTTTCTAGAGGGAGTATAATGCAGAAAGTCCACAACAATAAACTGATATTCCTACAGAAATGCACTCTTAAAATATAAGATCTGAGGTACTTGTTATTTACATAATTTAAAACATATACATAAACAAAGCGACATTATATATAATTTATATATAATATATTCTACTGTTATAACAAACTGCCACAACTTTATAAGTTAAAAACCAGTGTCTTAAAGTTATATATTATTGCACTTATAGTATATGGAAAAGCAATTTGAATTCATACTTTATCCTATAAATAAGTAAATTCTGAATGGATTTAATGCATATATAAAAGTATAAAACTATAAAGCTGATAGAAGCATGATTAACTAGTCAATCATTTAAGTTTGTTCATTTAATTCTCTATTTTTATATGTTGTGTTAATCCATTTACTAGTTTAAAATATTTATTTGTACATAATTACACTATTAATCCTGACTCATTTATTAGATTATACATTTTTATAGCACAGAGCATCTTCTACCATCTTTGTATTTCTTCATGGAAGATGGTGCTATAAATATATACCTAATAAATATCATAGACCAAAGAACAGAAGTATCATTTGCTGCAGTACAGTTCCCTTGGGAACTTTCCACAAGGCCAGAAGCTCCATGCATCCATCTCACTAGGGGACTGACAACCCCCAGGGAGCCCGAGGAGGCCCCTGAGCACACCACCCACAGGAGGATGCCTCTAAGAGTGAAAAAGTGCTCTGAATACTCAGGTTGGGACCACAGGCATCAGCCAGCACTGGCCATGACAAACTAGGGCATTGGTCACCCTACCCAAAAGCAGATGGAATATGGAAAATAGAAGATATTCCAGCAAAGGCTTTAAAATGATGCTAAAATGTACAAGTCAGAGTAAGTAGGTACAAGAATGTCCACAAAAATATTCTAAGGTACTTAACATGTTCCCTCATCATTGCAAGTTTCTAAGAAACAACAGAATACTGGAGACAAATCTAGTATGTAGCCACCAGTAGTTTAAAGCATGTTAACAGGTTTTTTTTAAAAAGATGTTGATTAGCAAAGAAAACCACTAAATTCTTTGAACAAATTCAATTTTTGTCAAAACCAGAAAACTGTAACCCTTAAATATAAAAAGATAATGGGTTATCTACTACCTGTAGTCTTCAATGATTCAACTGATTTTGATTCATTCCAATTCCACTAGTATTTAATGAAGGCCTATTATTGTAGAACCTGCTCTGGCTATGCATGGACATAAACGCGAGAAAGGCAGCAAGTCCTCAAGCTGCCCAACACTCACCGAGCAAGACACAAACATTAACAAGTACACTGAAGACCAGGTGCTGGGATGTGCTGTAATAAAGGCATCCTCCATAGCCAAAAATTTAATTCTTGCTGGATAAAATACAAGAAGTGTTCATGTAAGTAGGGACACCTGCACTGCACTTTAAATTAAAAGCTGAGTTTTAGGCACACATGCCAAGCCACATCCCCACTTAGGAACCCTGGCCTCTGCTGTTTCTTGGCCTGGAGCACCCCTCCCTCAGTCACCCTTAAGTCTTACTTCTCAACCTCTTTCAAGTCTCAATATCATGCAAGGCCTTCCAAAACTCCCTATTTAAAACTGCTAACCGCGTTCTCCAAAACAGTTTCTTTTTCTCCTTCCTTGTCTGTTTTCCTAAACATCAGCAGGACCTCAGGTTGAGAAACTCCAGGTTGGGCCGCTCACATTCAAGTGCATAGCACCCCCTAGCGTTCGATCTGCATATCCTGTGCAGAATATCTGTGTGCACTAGTTATTTCTTATGTATGTTTCTTCCATAACTAGTAAGTACTCTCCATGAAGAATTTCGTCAGTTATTTTCACTATTACATCCTCAGCACCGAGAAATCTGTCTGACGCACTATCAACAATGAATATCTGTTGAATTCACACATTCATGGATAGAACAGAATTCTGGATAAGAGGAATAGCAACAAAAAGTACTTGAAATTTTAAGAAGGAATGAACTGGGAAAGTGGCTCAGGCTGCCTGACATGCCCAAGGTCATAGGTTCTGGTCCAACCCCACCGGCCTCCCCACCCTCCAAAACATGATTCATTGGCTATCTGCTGGGGCCAAAGGGGAAAAAGGGGAAGGAGGTGCAGTGAGAAGAGGGAGATTATAGCCTCAGAAAGTGTAGTGACTGGCTTGAGTCAGCAGGAAAAGCAGTCTCAAGCGAAATTCTAGTTTTGGGATCTTCCAACATTGTTTCAATATAAAAAATGTTATCTCTGAGCCGGGGAATTTAGCTCAGTGGCATAAGTGCCTGCCTGGCAAGCGCAAGGTCGTGAGTTTGATACCCGGTACCCAAATAAAAAAAAAAAAAAGCATCTTAAAAGACTACTTTATAACATCTTTTCTCACAAAGACTAGAACACTATAGGTACTCATTAATTGTTTGTTTCTCTTAGAAACCTAGGAATTTAAATTTTAATTACAAAATGGGAGGCATCAAAAGTAATGAGATGAGTGATTTCATTATATCTGTCCTTAAATATAATGATTCTGGAAACAAAGTAGAGCACACCAAAAAAGCAAATAAAGCTGAGCCATTGGAGGTCAGAATGGCAGCAAGATAAAGCTAATGCTTCGACTACTGCAGTGACAGCATCTCTGCTGGAGAGGAAGGTTTTATTACAAAAGACAGCACAGGGATGGAACTGACCAGAAGCATAAGGAAATAGAGTACTTTCTCACAAAGCCTAGAACACTACAGGTATTCACTGAATGTTTGTTTTTCTTAGATGCTAGGGAGGGAGGATCCTGAGTCTGAGACCACGTTGGGGTATTTAGCCAATTCAAGGTCAGCCTGGACCAAATAGCAGACCCTGTCTCAAAAACCAAAAGTATACAAATCAATACAATATGAAAGTCAAGAGGCAGAAGACTAGAAAATGATCCTTCCTTTGGCAGAAAGATGACTGATGGTGTGAACAGCAGTGCTAGGGAATGACAAGGACGCTGCTACTTGGAAAGAAGCGCACACTTAGATTCTGAACAAATTAATTTTGACATGTTTGTAGAAGGAAAGGTAAGACTGTAAAATTTGCCTTTCTAAATACAAATGTTGTACGTGGAAATTTCAGAATTCAATATTCAGGAATAATGATCATATTTAAATATGAAAATACAGTGATATATGAGGAGGCTTGTTTTCCCAATCTCAAATGTAAACTTAATCCATTACTAGTCTAAATTATCCCTGCAAAGAGTTTAAAAAGATCATCGCAGAATCATACATCGTTTGCTTTCAGGATGCACTCTCGCCATCTGGTGGTAAAAATTATAAACACAGTTTGTACCGTGGTACTGGAGATTGCACCTAGAGCCCTCCCATTGAGCTGCACTTCTAGCCCGCCCCCACCCTCATTTTGAAACAAAGTCTCACTAAGTTGCACAGGATGGCCTCAAACTTTCAATCCTCCTACCTCACACATCCCTGGTGCTGGGATTACAGGCATGCACCACCATGCAGGGCTACAGTTTTAACTCCTAATCGTTCAAAAGCTGAAATTACTCCATTCTTCTTATCAGTGCCATTTCCATCAATATATTATAGGCAGTCTAATTTTTTCACTGTATTAAAGTGCTATAGCTCTTCACTGTCTATTCTGTCCACTAATACATTCAAATTATATCAATGGCAATAGTGCAGTACTAGCAAAAATATAACCCTTCACTTTATAACTCACTCACTGAATAATCCAATATACACTCCAAGAAAGGTATTTAAGTAACTATGAATTTAAAAGTATTACTAAAGCTCATGCTTCCAAATTTATTGCTTTCAACAATAATTCAGATTGCTTATTTTTTAGTTAGATACATTCTTCGGACACAGTGATCAATGGAATAAGACATCTGTAAGTACACTCTAGTAATAATTCAGTATGTTATAAAAATGAATTTCGTATCAGTGAAAAGAAAATATTAACCATTAAATAAAAATTGTGGGACAAAGGGATAATCACATAAAAAAGTAAGGCTGAATCTGCCATATGATAAGTTTCAGATAGATCATTGTTTTACAATGTTAAAGTAAGGTCATAGCATTATTTACAAGAGGTCACGGGAATATTTTTTAATTTGGGTAAATAGGAGTCCTCTAAAAAACCAACAAAGCATTTAAGAAGACATTCCTCCAACGAAGATACATAAATGGACAATGAACAAAGAACAAGACGTGCAAGACCACGTCATGTGAAAATGCAAATCAAAACCACTTCACAGCCAGGCTTGGTGACGCACGCCTGTAATTCCAGCACTTCACGGAGGCTGAGGCAGTAGGATTACCGGAAGTTTGAGGCCAGCCTGGGCTGCATAGTGAGTTCAAGGCCAATCTCAACTACACAGTGAGATCCTGTCTCAACACAAAACACAACACAACAAAACCACTTTACACTCACTAGGATGCCTGTAATAAAACAGGAGAACTTGAAACGTGTCCACACAAAAGAACAAGAGAACACAAGAGAACTGTTATGCTCGTTCAAAGAGCAGCCATCATTCACAAAAACCAAACAATGGCTCTTACAACTGAAACAACTCCACTGTCCACCAAATGAATGGATAAACAAGATATGGTATCTCTATTCATTGAAACATCATTTAACTATAAAAAGGAACGAATTACTGATTCATGCTATGTAATCGATGAACTCTGAAAACATTATACTAAGTTAAAGAGCCAGAAAAAAAGCCACACATTTTATATTCCATTTTCATAAAAGTCACAGTAGGAAAATCCACAAAGACATAAATTAGTGATTCCTAAAGTGCTCAAGAGAAAAGAGAATATAAAGGACTATTACTGATTGCTACAAGGGTTTTTATGAGAATTATGAAAATATTCTAGAATTAGATAATGGTAATTCAAAACTATACTAAATTCAAAACTATACTAAAAACTGTTGAGTTGTATCTTTTATAAGGGTTGATTCTGTTTCGAGTAAATTATATCTCCATCTATAAAAAATAAACAAAAAGCCATGAAAGAAGAACATATATTCCTCTGTGGCAAGTTTATGTTCATAGATTGGGAAAAGAATAACATAAGCTAGGTCAAAACTGGGATTAGGGGACATGTGCAATCTAAAGTAAGCATAATTTTAAGGTGGCTCCTGCAAACCCTGCCACCTGGTGGTCATATCCTTTCACCCTCCCCTTGTGGGCAGATCTGTGAGTAAAGTAGGCCATCATTCCCATGATTAGGTTACATTATACAACGAAAGTAAGATGATTTCGCAGATGTGACTCACAACCCGTTTTATGTGACTCTAAATTGATCAAAGGCAGATGATCACAGATGAGCTTGATCAATTATGTTAGCCCTTTACGAGATTCTACATGTCAGAAACAGGGGTCAGAAAGATCCCCAGTAGTGCAGACACTTTCCTGTCAGTTCTGAAGGCACAAACTGCCGGACTAGAGAAGGGCCACATGGCAGAGAACCCTAGGTGGCCTCTATGACTGTGGGCTTGTCACAGGACTGCAAACAGTGAATTCCTCAATAACCAGAGCACTTGGAAGAAGACACTGAACACAGACGAAACCTCAGCCCCAGTCAAAACCTTGATTTCAGCCTGCTAAGATCCTGAGCACATCATCAACTAGGCTGTAACCTGATCTTCCCCACGCAAACTGAAAGATAATAAATTTGTGTTGTGTCAAGCCACTCCCTTTGCAGTCATTTTTTACATGGCAGTAGAAAACCAATATACAATCCATTCCACAAAAGGTTATCTCCCATAATACAAATGGAAAAGCTAAAGCATTTAAATACAGACCAAAAACTCAATAGGATAAATGGAAAAAGTTATGAACAGAAAGTTTGAAAAAAAAATTTAAAAGTCTTTAATCACATACAGAAACGCAGAAGTAGACTCAATTACACTATAAAAATGATTAAAACTATAATGAGATATTACTTTTCCTAATCAGATTGGTAAAGATCAGAGTTTTCTATAACTGCATTGGCTTAACAGTTATCAAGTAGGAACACTAATAATTGTTGATAAAAGTATTGTAATACATCGTTTAGTAGGCATTTTAACAATGTGTATAAAAATTTAAAATTGCATGTATCGTTTAACCAAGTGATTCTATTTCTGGGAATTAAAACAGTTTATCTTACAGATCTACACTTAGGAAAATTATAACTATATACAAGATTATTGATTGTAAGTCTTTGAAATAGCAAAATCAAGGTGATACTGTAAGGTATCAGCAGGAACTAAATAAATATGATATATCCACTAAAAATTAAAATGAAGCTCCTTATTTTGAATGGTAAAGAAAGGTCAACATATGCTGTTCAATACAAAAAGAATGCGACTAGAATACCGCAAATACACAGGGTGATCAAAACATACGTTGAATGCATGAATTTTTTAAAAACCTCATTACACTGTCAAGAGTGACAAAACAAGCGTGTTCAAAACAAGGGGGTCTATTGTGAGTGAGACTAATATCAATGTGCTCTTTTGCTGAAATAACTTTTGCATTTAAACATTTATTGTATTTTTATCACCTTGATTTTTGACCAACTGTTTATGGCAATTTCTATCAAATAAAAACATTAGGATGTCATCTACTTTAGTCACTGGATCTGGCACTGTGAGACTCCTGGCACTTTTCCAAAGTTAAAATGACCATGAAAGGGAAACATTTTGAAACAATTCAGGACCCTGAAGCAGCAATGACAGTGCAACTAAAGACATTCATGAAAAAGGAAAAACAAAAGATATAGTATGTTATCATTTTAAAGGAATATATATATGTATTCCTTTATATGTATAATTTTTAAATATATATTCTTGTATTTAGATAATATGTATGAATATACACAAACTTTTTAAACATTTTTTAAAATGACTTCATCTTTCAAAGTTCAAATCATATTTTCTTTTCATTTTATGAAAAAAGTGAAACATTTTCATAATAAAACAATGAGTATAAAGAGCTATTACACTGTGTATCATTATCTTCAAAACAGTCGTTCAGTACAAGATATAAACCAAAATGATTATTACAAAAAAGAAACAAAGAGATGCTAACACAAACTTTCTTGGCTATGTGAGAACATGTCATTATTTATCTTCAAGTACACTGATTGACCATTCTGTCAATAAAAGATGAAGATGCTGCAGAAAAGACATTAATCATGTTAAATACCATAGTATATCTTTTGCTTATTCATCAAATGCACCTAGTATTTACTGACTGTGCATAATTCACTGCGAGTAGTTACCAAATGCATGGACATCTTTACTGCCTTTTTGTTTTATCTGATAATCTAAAAACGTAAGAAATACCCAGGAATAAAGGGTAAGAGGCCATTTGCTTCCAAGTTAAGATTACTTTATCTCCTATGGCAATCATCAGAATTTTGCCTTTTCTAGTTCTTTAGTTCTTATAGTTTAATCTTTTTTTAGCCATATTTGGATTCCCTCTTAAAAATATTTTCCCTTTACAACTTTTTATTTCCTTCATGTTCATGCTTTTTCTCACTACATACCTAAGATAACTTTAAATAAAATTTGTGAGAATCATGTTACAGTCTTCAGAGAGGGAAAAGTGCACGGTACTTCCCAAGAAGTACTTTTTATTTTTCTGACTGGCCAAGGGACCACCGTCTTGAAAAATACCCAGCTTCAGTAGCAAAACTAAGAGTAAGACTTCATGCTCTAGAGGTGGGGCAGGGTAGTAAACATAAGAGTTTGCCTTGTATCTCAGTGCTAGACTGGTGAAATCTAACACCAGGCAGACCCTAAAGGCCCATCTTCAGGCCAGTGCCAGGGAATGGAGCTTCTAGAACAGCTCCAATGACAGGCAAGACAGGCAGCCCCAGTCTATTGGCCTTCTGTTCCCATCACACTCCTGAGGTTGCCTATCACAGTCCAGGCCAAGAGTCCACCCAGCAGTGGGCAGCTCATAGGAGCATGGGCCTGGGACCTGCCCCAGTGCTGGGCCGGTCTTAGCAGGCTGTGGGCTTGGGTGTGACACAGAGTCACAGTGCTGGTGGCCACAAGACTGCCCCCCCCATTCCTCCCACAAGTGCAAGCACATAGAGAGTCACAGTCTTCTTGGGGAGGAAAATGGAAAGAGTACCAAGTCATGACGCCAGAACCCACAGTTAGCCCCTCCATAGAACTTACTCAAAGGGACAGTAGCAGAGCCAGGCAGCAGGGCACAGTGCTCACCACAGGCCGGTGACTGTGAGTGAGGTCGCTGGTCTACCCCTGTTGCAGAGAAACCTTGGGGGACAGACTAGGCTCTGTAGGTACTCCCCCCCAGTTCATGTTAGCCACATTAACTAGAATTAGAACAAAATTGGGTCTGGGTCACCCTCTGGTGCTGTAACAGTAAAGGGAAAAAAAGAAAATGACTATGAAAAGAAAAAAATGTTAGTGAAAGATCTTCAAACTGAAAAAGGCAATAATGAGTAAGGAGAGAATAACAGAAGGTATAAAACTCACCAGCAAGAGTAATTACACAGACAAAATCAGAATGCTGTATTATAAACACAGCACATCAATCATTCTTATCTTTAGTATTAAGAACAAAAAATCAAAGCAATAATAACTACATTAATAGATGAAAAATGAAAAATACAAGAAGATGTACAATGGGGCATCAAACATGCAAAATGTGGGCCTGAATGGAATGCAAGTGCAGAGTTTATTAAAACATTTTGTCTTTCTTAGTTGCTCATCTTTATGATCATCATGTATAGCAACTGTTTCAAAATAGCTTCTTATAACCAAAAGACGTTTTTGAAAGCTTCATGGTGACCAAAAAGCACAAGTCTGTAATAACAAACCAAAAATCTTAAGGCATCAAAACACTCTTAAATTAAATCATTTAACCATAAAGGAAGGCCAGAGAAGAGAAAGAAGTACATACCACATGCATGTATGGAAATAGCACACTAGGCTCCATTAATATATACAATTTAAACATGTCAATAAAAAGTATTACACATGACTACAGTTAATCACAGTGTAATATTGTATATTTGAAAACTGCTTAAAAAGTAGGTTTTAAATCTCACCACAAAAATAAATATGTGAAGAAATAAATATGTTAAATAGCTTGATTTACCCATTCCACAATGTATATATATGAAAATATCATATCAGACACTATAAATATGCCATTTTAACTTGACAGTCTAAAAAAATAAGCAAATGAGAGAGAGAAACAATAATAAAACTTGAAACTAAGTTACAAAAAGACTATTACAACATAATCTTATCAATAAGTAATTATTTAAATGAAAAGGGATTAAGCATTCCAGTTAAAAGACAAGGACTATCTGAACGGATTTATAAAACACAAGATCCAACTATGTGTTGCTTATTAAAAAAACTCGCTTTATACTATTTCTATTGTATAGAAGGGACAGATACACTTCTGCGTGAATAAGTACAAAGTCATGGAAAATATAAATCAAAACTATACTTAAAGAATGACTATAAAATTTAAACAGAAAAGTTTAAGTAACAAAAATAGCTTTTAAAAGGAACAAAGTTAGAGTTCTAACACTACCTGAAGACAGTAAAAGACTACAGTAACCAAAACAGTGTGGCACTGTCATAAAAACAGATCAATGAAACAGAAGGGAAGGAGACTCTGTATACAAACTCACTCAAACATGGATCACTAACTTTTGACAAAGCATTAAAGGCAACACAGCAGAGAAAAGACCATCTTTTCAATAAACGGTCCTGGAACAACCAACTGCAAAAAAATTTTTTAAAGGATGCTTCAAACTAACCCTTTTTACTATGTAAAAATTAACTAAAAAATAGATCATAGATCGAAATGTAAAAGCTAAAAGTATAAAACTTCTTACAGGCATTTACAGGAGAATATCATTTTTTTCTTGATTTAGGCTAAAGTCATAAAATTGCTAGAAAAAATGAGAGTACAACATCTGGACTTTCATGTAGGAGATAACTTCTGATATAACACACAGAAACCTCAAGGAAAAATAATAAAATAGACATCAAAATAAAAGTGTTTGCCCACCAAAAAATACTGTTAAACTATTTAACCAAGTTATATTTCAAGAAATTTCAAGAGAAGATATTTTCAGTGCATACATTTTAAAAAGGATTATAAAGCACACTGAAAGTTCAGTAATTTAAAGTAAACCTAAAAAGTAACAAAAAAAGTAATATACATGGTTCACAAAAGAAAATGTGTGAAAATGCTTAATAAACATAGGAAGAAATATCCTATGTCTTTAATACAGAAATGCAAACCAAGGTTGCTATGAGATATTTCCCAATCAGGCTTCAATTTAAAACAACGAAAAATGTTACCCTGCTTTATTTCACTTTTTTATTCTGGGAAATCTGTCTGATAATACTTCCACATCAAACACAAGATAGTATAAATCTATCATAACTAAAGTCTTCACTATCACATTAGCATTTACATAAAACAAAGAGATTCACACTACATTTAGGTAACATCTCACATATTTCTATTTGTTTGGAACAAACATAAAGAATAACACATTTACCTCAAGGTTAAGCAAAACATTTACCTGTCTGAAGCAGTGTCACTGGTAACTTGGTGCCTCACTCCTGACCCGTTTTTAATAGACTCCTGTCTTGTGAGCCCGTGAGAGCGACTCTTCTCCACTGAGGGTGCAGACAAGTCGCTCGGGGGTCCTGGGAACTGGGCCTGCTCGTGCAGTTTTGCTTTCTTCTCCTGAGGCGCTTCCTCATTTCTTACTCCTCTGGGAACCTTCTGATCAGGCTGCTGTGGTATATTAGATCCACTATTATAGAACCATGCTCCAGATTTAGTGAGGATTTCTTGTTGTTTTCGGCACAAATTACATACCCACATAACCTGCACATGAAGACAAAGGGAAAAGAAATTAGTGTTCCTAAAAGTTAAAAACAATCAAAAAAGACAACAATTCAAGCCAAAAGAAATTATATGGTTGTCCTTCTGAAGCTAAAATGAATCCAGATTAACTACTGCTATAAATTAGTAATTTATCCTTTCTTTTAATTTTGTCAGAATAATTACAATTAAATAAACAACACTTACTGACAGCAGAAATAGTAACTAAAGTGTCAAATTACTAATTGTTTATTTGTACTCCATATTTCTTATTTAATTAGAAGTATGGTGTTATATACAGAAAATGATTTTTGAAGCTAAACACTTGAGTCTAACAAATTTTTCAACCTTCAAGCAACAGATTGAACCTTCTTATTTACAAAACTTAGTTTCCTCAACAACAAAACAAAAGTGAAGGGAATAAAAATGGTAATTTATTTTTCCACGTTGAAGATTAAAAGTAATTTATATAAAATATCTAGCAAAATACCTGTTATATGTTAGACTTCAAAGAAAATTAGCAAATTAGTAAACTAGAGTAATCTCTATCACTATTCATAGTAGGTGCTTCTTGAGATGACTTTTATTTAAGTAGATCTTAATGGCTAAAATAAAGCTAGGAATATTGTTACTTTCAATAAAAATGTATTAACTGGTCAAAATTTATAGTAATACACTTGATCTCTAAAGTGGAAAAAAAAACTTTAAAATTTACTATCTTAACTATTTTAACTGCACACTTCAGTAATATTTAATACATTCATACTGTCACAAAATAGATCTCCAACACATCTCTTGCAAAAGTGAAAGCTATAAATTAATTAAAAAACAACAGTCCTTTCCTTGTATCCACAAACCTGGTAATAACCATTCTATTCTTTTTTTTTAAGAGTAAAAAATACACAGAAAAGAAAAACAAAAAGCAGAAGAGACAAACAGCAACAACAAACCCAAAAGAATAACAGTATAGGTTTTCAAAACAAGATGATAGGAATTTAACAATGGTTGTAATATTGCATAGTTACCTTCAAAAAGGTTGCTTAGATTACCAGATATAGACATGTAAAACTGATCTAGTCAAATGAGTATTAACTGTTGTTTTCCAAGAACTAATACAATTAGTAGTATAGCATCTCAACTATCTTATGTACACATATACAAATTTATGTCATTTTTCTTTTCCCTTCCTTCTTTCCTCCTTTCCCGTATCCCAGTTACTTTTCCACTTTGAACCGTACACAATATTTATTGTAGATTTTGGGCCATATTTGCGCTTCAGTTTCTCACACTAGGGAGACAACACGGTATCTACACATGTGAGCCTGATTCATCTCACCCATGAGTACAGTCTCAAGTTGCAACCATTCACCCACAAAGGCCTCGATGCAATCTTTCTTTATAGCTGAGTAGTACTGCATTGTATAAAAATACCACATCTTTTTATCCATTCCTCAACTGATGGGCACTTGGGTTGTTTCCAAGATTTAGCTATTACAAACTGTGCTGCTATAAACATGGGTGCACATATACAACCATTCTATTCTTGATATATTTTTAATCTTATAATTAATATCTGTGTAACCAGAAAACTTTGCACCCTCTGAAAAGTATTTTTCAATTAATCATAAAAAATTAAATACTACCATAAAATAAAAGGCAAGTTCATATATCAAGTGAGTGCTGATATTTTACGTTAAATACTGAATCTTATCCAGTGCTCCATGTTATTAAATATTTTTTCCACAAATAAATTAGAATAGTGATAACCATAGTAAAAGATTCGAAATGGTGTTTTCAATTGAAACCATAATTTTTTATAAAATATCACTTATGTTTGCTTAATTTTCCATTATCTTAGCTCCTATTGTTTGCATAGCTTGTATCATACAACATTGTACTTGATCTACTTTTATTATTCTTTCTTTTAAAATGTATATACATTTTCTCTCCAAGTAAATTTTAAGCTACCAGGGACAAGGACTATATCTTTTATTAGCATTATAAAACCCTATAAATCATAGAACACGAAGGACTTTTTTATCAGTACATATCTGTAGACCCTAATGATCACTCTCCTTGTGGCGAGTTGATACCTGTACATAACACATCTTAATTCTATTTCTTATCCCCTTGCCCTCCTCTCCCTCCATCTCTTGGTCCCCTGTTCCCATATGCAAAAAAATCTAGCTAGATATTTCTTATTTTGCTCTTTATTTTTATTTGGGGTTTCTCATGTAAGAGAATTCATAGGATACTCAGGCTTGTGAAGGACATCGGTGTTTGAGTCTGAGCACCGCTGTCCTGTGGCAGAGATTCTCGGGTCACTGTGCTGAATGGGTTGGAAATGTGCCCCGCAGAGAGAGGTCCATGGGCAACCTCCTCACTTCACACAGTGTGAAGTGCTGCTTACACAAACAGGACTGTGTCTGTGTGACCCAAAATGGGAAAGCGCTTGGAAGTATGATGGGCTACATTTTCCTCATTTAGTAACAGCCAGTGGATACTAATATAAATAAGTATCAAATATGAAAGATGATGTTTGATTCCTGCTGAAGACTTTGTGTTAATACACTTCACAAACTCTCTGGATCATTCCCATTCGGCACCCTTTTTCTGACTAGATTATTTGGTCCCTCCTCAACTGCGAGCCCCTAGTGTCTTCATCTTCTAACATGCAAAGTACCTTTCTTTTGTGCAGGCAATATAGCACCATTAAGAGGTAGGGTCTCTAATGACCCAAATTTGTCACGTGGTGCCACACAAACATCCTTAGTGGAGTTGAAACAGAGCAAAACTTGAATACCTTTTTAAAAACACAAAAATGGTAAGCATTCATGAAGGCCAGGTATCAGGCCATACATCTTTAATCCCAGCACTCAGGAGACTGAGGCAGGAGGGTTGCCTCAAGTTCAAGGCCAGCCTGGGTTACACAGTGAGTTTAAGGCCAGTCTGAACTACATAGCAAGATCCTATCTCAAAAACACCAGAAAGAAATTTTTTTTATTACAGTCAAAAAAGCAAATCAAAAAAATTATGTCAGGTGCCATCAATAATTTAAAGGAATCTAGAATTCTTTAAAATCTGTGATTTTTGTCTAAATAGCAATAAAATTAATAAATTAATGCAAAGAGAGGAAGAATTACAGGTGAAAAACTGGTGCTAATGAGATCACAGCCCAAGCCCACATAATCCCATTAACTCTACACAGAAAAAGAATTTACCAGACTCTACTTCTATTATCAGCTTTTTTATACATGTACTTGTCAGAGAATAAGGTGGAAGAGTATAAATGTATCAGTGTAATCCTATCACAGAAAACTGTGGAAGAATCTGCCTAGATATTCAACAAGCTCAGACTGTTTTCTGGTTAGAAACAGCATTTCCCAACTGCCTGGTAGTTAGCAGTGAGCACGGCCACATGACTCCTTTTTAGCCGGTAGATTGTAAGTAGAACGCCGTGTGTCTCTTCTATGACCTACACAATCTCAGACCTTAGCGAGTGAGGGGCCACAGAAAGAAAGGGCCTGGAAGCCTGTGTGGGACCTTGGCGGAGAGCCTTCCACTAGTCAGCCACAGCAGCACAGATGTCAGAAGTGAGAAACAAACTTACCTAAGGCACAAAGATCTGACTTTATCTTTTACAGTTGACAGCACAAGCTTAGCTAATGACTCTTTTCAAAGTACATGTTCTGCTGGATGTGTATTACTAGCACAATGCTTGTGTTTGAGGAGTAGGCATTCCTAGAACAGGCACATGAAAGCCCTTAAGGAATGGTCAATGACTCTCAAAAAGTTCTTGTGCACACTTCCATCCAATGCTACACTCCACAGTGTAATGTGGGACATACTGAAATCAGCCATGATGAGGATAGTTAGACTATGGAGACCGAAAAACACTACAAATCAGAACTTACCTAACAGAGCTGGCATATCAGTGAGTGTATCTATCATATTCTAATAAATAGTCTGAGGCTGGGGATATAGCTCAGCAGTACAGTGCCTGCCTGGCAAGCACAAGGTCCTGAACTCAACTGCCGGTACCAAAAATAAAATAGTCTGTAGACTACTACATAGTGGATAAACTTAAGTAACGCTGTAACTTACCATAAAAATTAATTCAGACAAATAAATTCCAATTCATTCACAGACAAGCAAATAACTATTAACACCAACCCATTAATTATTTATGGGTTCATACGATATTCACTAAATGTCTAGTATATTTATGGGTTCATATGATATTCACTAAATGTCTAGTATACGCCAAATGGCATACTAAAAACCGATGGACAAAGCTCGACAAACATCAGTTGTTTTGTTTTGCTTTGTTTTGTTGGTAGCGGGAACTGAACTCAGGACCTTGTGCTTGCCAGGCACGCACTTTGCCATTGAGCCATATCCCAGCAGACATCAGTTTTCTTGTGGTGTTCCAATGTAACGGAAAGGACAATAAGCAGATGATTACATGAAAACTGTCATATTACACTCATAGATGCTGTGAACAGAATGGATTCACGCCATGACCCCTTGATGCCTTCTGCCCTGGCTGTGTTTGGAGAACAAGGATGCAGAGGAAACCCACAGGGGGCTGGGAGTTCAGAGGGGCTCAGCCCCAGCACTTCCCGCATGTCCCATCATCCGGTCCGTGTGTCTGTGACTCAGAAGCAGCGTCAAGGGCATTTTGGCTCCAAGCTTCTGCATCCCTCCCTAGCACCCACGGTGGAGTTTGAAAGTTGACACACTGGTCCACATACTAGAGAGAACTAAGGTTTTCAAACAGGTTACTCCAGCAACTAAGAGATCACTACAATCTCTACGAGAGGCTTCCGGATCACAGGACAAAAATCAGAAATTTGTTTCATCTGATACTCTTGAGATAAGCAGCAAGACTCTTCCAGGTTCCCCGTGAACCTGGAGTATCACATCTTTAACTACAGCTATATTTGTAGGATGAAGCAGGAAAGTGTAGCAGTAGCAACAGAAGAGACGGGGTGTGTTCATGTGGTATGGCCGTAGAATGGAGGCCACAACAGCAAAGAAGTTTTAACCTTCAGCATCTCCAAATTGTGCCACAGACTTCTCTGCTGGCTGTTGTTGTGGCTTTAACAACAACTCGCGAAGAAGTGCTGCTTCCTTCCTTTTCATCTTAGTTTCCTCATCACACTAGCCATATTTTTCTTTAAAACCATCCAACTAAAAGTCATTCTGGTCAGTGGCTCCTTTGGATAAATTACTGTTTCTGATGTTTTTACCTCTTCCTCTGCTATTCCTCACAGAAGTGTCTAGATATTCTGAGGGGCTTCCATGGCTGCTTTGCAGGTGATCTCATTCCTACCCTGGTTCTCAGCCTGGGTAGGTGCTCCTCTACTCACCTGCCTTCACTCCCATCTCCACAGGCACTGCTGACTCCTCTGTCTCAGATTTCAACCTCTCTATGGAGCCACGACCCAAGCTGGCTGTTCTGCGGCCTCTTCTACAAAGTGACCACATCCCTCACCATGACAGGAGGCACTTCAAGGACATACAGCTATGTTCATGCCCTTCGCAACACAGCAGAAGGACAGTTCTAAAGAAGTATCTCGAGCCTGTTCTTGGCCTTTCTTAACCATGATGCATTGCTGAGTTCTGTCTGAAATACCTGTGCTCAGATAAGCAAAAGGGCATCGTGAAGGGTGATTCTCTTCCAAGCATCCCAAACTGCAAGAAAGGTAGAAGCCGCTCTTCAGGTTGACCAATCAGTACATGTCCTCTCAGTGGGCCCCAGCCTGGAAATGAGACTGGAACACACCTCTGACCATCTGCTGACCTTGCCTCTGTCTTCCATCTCCGCCCTCACAAGCACAAAGACAGAAGGGCAGACTTTACACCAGCTCTTTCTGTATTGCCAATACTTTCCACCAAGAACCCTCAGGATGGAAGTGATGAGCTTCAGTCTTCACATTTTACCCATTTCATAACTTCCCCTAGGGTTTAATTGCAAAAGGAGAAAAGAAACCAGCTTGCAGATAAGAGACTCTACAAGGGGTGACTGATATACAGCGAATGTCTAAATTAAGTAAACAGCAAATGTTTAAATTTATTACAGTAAGATATATATTTTCATTAATTCCCCCTTGAAATATCTCCTGATTAAAATATGTTTATTCCATCGTTCTTGCCACTTTCTGAAGCAGTTCTGGAGCCCTCTTTCCTGAATGTCCTTACAAAGCATGATCAAAAATGTGGTGAACGCTGCTGCTGCTGGGTGCCATAACGGAAAGTCAGGCTTGAAAAAACATGATGCTGCGTCCTCATTCACCTTCTTCACCGGATCTGGCACTGCAGAGCTGTGGCTCTTCCCAAAGTCAAAATGACCAAAAAAGGTAAAAGTTTTTAAGGAATTCATTCACTCATTGGGGGCACTGAGGCAGCCATAGCAGCACAACGAAAGACACTATTTTCACAGAAGAACTGGGGAATTTCCACAAAGGACTCTGAACTCTGGTCTGAGGATCACACAAGTTCCACAAGTTTTATCTCCCATGATGATATCGCTTACAAAGCTGGAACTGGAAGCAACAAGATAGTGCAACTCCAAGGACACTGTCAAAAACCATTGCTCTGATTCCACAGTCAAAATTTGGAACAAATTTTACATTCATATACCACCTGGTCAAATCTGTTGCTGAAATGCTTTGAATAGAACCATCACTGAAACTTATTATATGCATGCCAGCTCTTACTGAAGATCCCTGCCTTTCCACTGGATGGCACTCAGCAGCAGCATTCACTGTATTTTTTTTAGTATACCTCATACTTTATGCTATGATACAAATACAAAATGTAACATTTTTCTGCTAAAAGTAGGCATGGCTTTTAACATATTTTTGTTTCTGCACTCAGAATTTTACCAAATAAATAA